>WBOK01000422.1:0-53848 GCA_009289805.1 Alternaria gansuensis | reverse complement strand
ATGAGGTTTGGCTGGATTGATTGGCTTGGCTTGGCATCAATCTTCCAATCAAGCTATCAAGCTAGCTTGATTGATCTCAGGTGTGAGAATAGTATATATAGATTACTAAGCTACTTATCTTTTTACAAGACTAAGTCCCTACACTATTAAAGCTTAGCTTTCAATTAGTTAATGTTGTCTTAAGAATAGGGTGAATAGTCTAGGAAAAGACTAGGGTACGTGTTACGACCCAAGCTCAGAGTGGGGCACCGCCACCTCAAGTACCGACGACCAATGACCAAGGACTAAGGGATCAGGTAATAGGAGATCACGTGGCCAGTCCCAGAGTCCCAGAATCCCAGAAGGTCCCAACCGGACCTTGGGACTCTCGGGACTGTGGACATCTCAGAATCCTAGAAAGTCCTAACCCGACTTTGGGATTATTGGAACTTTGGCACATCCTAGGATCCCTGGAACTCCTCATGTATATAGTAATAGGCAATGAGCTCTTATGGCTCATTGTGTTCAACTTCTAGTGCAATCTAAGGATTACTGGATTCTTAATCCTCCTGTGTTATTTACATCGTTCTACCAAACGTGCTAACACAACCTCGTACTACTACATCGATCTTCCAATCGTGCTAGTACACCAACCGTCCATCGCACTCACTCATTCCCGAGAACCAACCATAGATCATCTACGGACGATCTTCACAGTACGCTAGGAAATAGGTTAAGTTTACCTAGCTTTAGGTATAGGTTAGGTTAGGGTTATATAGACTTTAGGTTAAGGTTAAGTTAAAGTTACTCTAGCGTAGGTTAAAGTAAGGTCTAATATAAGATAGAGTAGGAAGTATATCAAGTAGAAGTCAAGTTAAGGTTATTACTATTACAGCAAGATAGAGTAGCCTCCTATTAGATGTATGTATAACTTAACCTTAACTTAACCCTATCTTATAGAGGGGTGACAAAAAAAAAGATGTTAAAAAAGTTGTTATTTTCAAGGCTTTATATTTCTACAACTAGAATAGTCGTGCAGTTTGACCACTATAGCTAGCTAATAACAATGAACATCTCGGAGCTGACCTTTAGTTGTGCGCTTCCATCGTTTCCATTGCATCACGTTGCAATCCTATTGCAATCCTACTGTAATTCTCACAGATATATAATTCAGTACTAGATTATTTAGTAGTTACTTAGGAAACCCCTATTTCTGGCGTAAAGATGCCTTGAGCGACATATGTCGGAGGTAGCACAGTCATATGGTCTTCAGGCTCATACGCCCTGTTCTAGAGCTAAGAACTTGGGAACGTGGTATTCGGCGAGTGGGGCTACTTTTTTTCGCTGCCAACTGCTCCTAGACTGGGTATGCCACCTCTTCCTATACCCTCCTGAAGTCATGCAGCATCACATCAATTCGCCTTCCGACTAATCCCCATCTTCCTGACCAGAGCCTCCGCAATATCGTGCGCGAACCCTTCATCGTTGATCGCGCGTTCATCCTCGGTAATCTCAATATCACTTTCACGGAGTTCATTACGAACAGCGTCGAAGAGTGCAGCATCCGCCTTTTGGTCTTCGAATGGCCCACCAGGGACCGCGATCATACTTATACCACCCTTTGGTAACCAGACTTGAACCGCTTCAGGCTTCTTTGCACATTTTCTTAACTTCGTCGCAATGAATGTGCCTACTTGAGTTGCTTCGTCGACCGATGTTCTCATCAAAGTCACGACTGGGTTATGCTCGTATAGCTTCCGATCTTTGTATCGTTCCGGCACCGTGATCATGGGACCGAAGTTAGTCATGTCCGTCGCGCCTACAGAGACGATATTTGGTATTCCAGCTTTTGCGGCGGCTTCGAGACGATGCTCGCCGGCGGTCATAACACCGCCAGTAATGTGATCGCATATCTCGGTAGTGGTAAGATCGAGGACTGCATCTAGTCCGCCTTCTTGAATAAGTCGCTCCATTGCTTTCCCGCCGTGGCCGGTAGCGTGAAAGACGTACGCCTCGATATCATAGTTTGCTTCTAGGTATGTTCGTATCGAGTCGACGGCTGGAGTGGTTACACCAAACATGGTGATGCCAACGCGCTTCTTCTGCGATTGGGATGCACCTGGTTGGCGGGAGGCGTATGCACGAGTCATTCCAGCGATGGCTGCTCCGGCGTTGCTGAGAACGTTGCGGAGTACCTGGTTGAGACCAGCGACGTCTACAACGCTGTACATCATCGTGACATCAGTCTCTCCCACGATGGATCCAGTGTCGCCGCTTGCCACGGTAGAAACTATGAGCTTCGGGAAGCCGATAGGAAGAGCATTTCGCATCACTTCTGCGGCGAGCGATGTACCGCCTGAGCCTCCTGCGTTGATCGCAGCATGTATTTTCCCTTCTTCGAAAAGCTTCTTCACAGCTTTGGTAGCGCAGGCAGCCATTGTCTTGATGACCTCTCCGCGAGGTAGCTTGCTCACATCTTTCATACCTCCATGATCTTCCAGCAATTGATGTTGACTGATGGTGATGGCATCGTATTCTTTGTGGCGCCGACCCACATCCATGAGTATCACGTCAACATCGTTCCGTTCTATTTCTTTGCGAAGGAAAAGCAGCTCCTCCAACTTTGTGTCGCAAGTACCGAGAAGAACGACACATGTGTTGGAAGACATAGCGGCGCGATCAAATGAGTGAGAGTACGTTTTCGACTCTCTAGGTATCGAGGGAGGGCGTGGGCTGTAGATGCTCATGCCGGCAATATCCATCACCCGCTCTCGCATGACGTCATCGTGCAGGTTTGCAACAGACTGTATCAGCATCATCGCCAAACTACCAAAACGGTAGAAGACCACAAGCAATACTGAAAAATCCTTTCTTCTCTTAGTTCAAGGTCGAGACAAATTCATCTTAACAGCATGTCACCACCGACCGATCGTAAGAGCATACTGCAAAACCTCCGCTCGCAGATCGACAATGGCAAAATCATCGTGGGAGCGGGCGCTGGCATCGGATTGAGTGCAAAGTTCTTCGAAGCTGGTGGTGGTGACTTGATCATTATATATAACAGCGGAAGATATCGGATGGCAGGCCGCGGATCATTAGCTGGTTTGATGCCGTACGGAAATGCCAATGATGTCGTATTGGAAATGGTAAGCAAGCTTCATTTGATGCCAAAGACTAAAAAACGTTAAAAGGATTTAGTTACTAACAATCTCAGGCTGGCGAAGTTCTTCCCATCGTCAAATCCACGCCAGTGCTAGCTGGTGTGTGCGCGACCGACCCCTTTCGAGACATGTCTCGCTTCTTGAAGCAACTGAAAGACCTCGGTTTCGCCGGTATCCAGAATTTACCTACCGTCGGTTTGATCGACGGAACTTTCCGGCAGAATCTCGAAGAGACGGGGATGTCGTATGACGACGAAGTGGAAGTAATGAAGATGGCACGTGAGATGGATCTCTTAACGACGCCATACGTGTTTAATGTAGAAGAGGCGAAGAAGATGGCAAATGCCGGGGCCGATATCTTGGTCGCTCATATGGGACTTACGACGAGTGGAAGTATCGGCGCGAGCAGTGGGAAGAGCTTGGACGACTGCGTGAAACTGATCCAGGAGATTTGTGATACCGCGACGGGAATCAAAGAGGATGTCATCATCCTGTGCCATGGTGGACCAATCGCAAAACCAGAGGATGCAGAGTATGTAATCAGCAGGACAAAGGGCGTGCATGGCTTTTATGGCGCAAGCTCAATGGAGCGCCTGCCAGTTGAAGATGCGATAACGAACATCACGAAGACGTTCAAGGGACTGAAGACTGGGTCATCTGCATAGTTGAGCAATGAAGAAACAAATCAGATCAATATCGTGTGGTGTACCTGTCATGATAGCAACATCTGGCTCCAATGTGGTTCCTTAGTTTAGGTGTGCCACTTGTATGGTATGCTAAAGATCACATTACTCGCCAATGAGCACTGCACCGTCTCACCATTCATTACCGTCGTAATTTCAATTTCTTCCGGGTGTGCTATTAGAGATACGGAGACCAGAGCCGGGTCGAGATTTATTGAAGGCTTCAAGAAGAGTGTCAGGTATTCGGCAAGGTCCAAATTTATCCGCTTCGCATGCTTGCAGTAGTTCAAGTCTGTTTAGCGAGTGGTGCAGACTTGGTTTTTGGAAAGCGGTGGTAGCAGTAACGATATCGTTTCGATTGTTGATATTAACTAAACATCTGCGGAAAGTCCAAAAAAAAGCGCACTTCGGTTTCTGATCGAGGGTCGAGAGCTGCGCCGATTGGATCATGTCAGAAACAGTATTCAGTCATAAAGAGAAATCAGCATAACATCCGGTATGCGTCGAGCTACAAATCGCTCCAAGCGAGTCCAAGTCTATACAATCACAGTAGTAAACGCTAAATCATCCTACACATCAATCGCATACCATCTTCGAAATGCTTACAGCATCATTCGACCCCATATTCATTTGACATTTTGTAGACTCGCCGATAATCTCGGATATTTATTCCGTTCCAGATCGTGGCTCGACAGCCCATCTAATTGCCACGGTCAAAATCTTGCTCGGAGTTTGTTGAGACCGTAAATGGCACATCGATAAAAGGTCGAACTGTCACATCGCATCCTCAGCAATGCGAAGACACCAATATATCACCGCAATCTCTCTAAAAAAACATGAATAGCAAACCTATAATCTGCGATGTATTCTAAAGCTATACTACACCAGAACAAAGCCACGTTTTCCTTTCCCCCAACCTCTAGCCCATGCCTTCTCAGCAGTCAATCCTGCCGCCTCAGGAACTTCTGGATCTCCTTCTCTCTCATTAGTGCCCTCGCTTCCGAGTTCTGCCTCTCCTGACGCTCCTGTGGTGCCCGAGTGTAGGTCTGCTCGTACTGCTCGCGTGGTACCTCCATGCTCGCTGAATCGCCCACCTGAGCCATCCTGCCCAGATCCGCCATGGACCGCGAATTGAACTGGTCGATACCTCGTTCACCTGGGGGCACATTCGCCAGGTTCGTGTCAATCGGCGCGTATTGGCTGCGGCGATTCAGAGCCACGCTGACCCGCCCCGGAGTTGGCGCCGTTGCCGTCATGGAATCCGGCGAGCCAGGCCCTGGCCCTTGGGTAGGAAACATGATGGGGAACTGGACTGGTTGCTGCAGCCACTGAGCTTGTCTATGCTCCTGTTGGGTCGAAAACCTCGACACGGGATTCTTGTTTCTTGGAGGCTGAGGTGTTGGTGATGTCGTCCTAGAGTAATTGGCGTGTCATAAGGGCCTATGTGACACAGGAAGAGGGCGTTTCTCTATGTTCAGAGGGCGAGGCGTGAGACTGCTATGAAATTGCTCTGGGGCGGCAGGACCGTTCCAGAAACTATCGTCGTCGAGTGAACTTATCAACCCCGATTGCCGGTCACTGGGCGGAGTCACGGCATCCCCGTTGATGTCCAAAATTACCGACTGTGTCGATGGAGTTGGCGATGATGGCCTCTGCTGCATCATCGTCGGTAGTGGAGGTGGCGTTACCGACCGCTGTAATGTGGGCGTCCTAGGTGGGAAGACGTCAACTGTCTGTCGCATCGGGATTTCTGAACGCGGTGACCTTCTAGTCTCAGGGGTGTTCAGGGTTGTGCGACTCAGATCAGGATTTGTGACGAACCATAGTCGTGCCGGCGGCAAAGGAGCGATGCTGCCCACGTCATCCTGAACTTCGGGAACAGAGAGTCGATCAATCTGCTCAGTATCACTGACTGGGGCATGCACAGTCTTTGTAGCGAGTTTGACGTCAAATTTGTCGGTCTTCTTTTTCCAGTACGCTACTCCACTGTGGACTGCATTCTTAGCCTCAGCTATGCCCTTGAGCTCAAGTCCTGACCCATCTTTATGCTCGACGAGTTTCATACCTTTAGTGAGGTTCTTACCCTTGGTGAGCAATTGCTTAAACAGAGACGAAGAGGATTTTGACTCCCCCAGAACGTTGTAGTTGTTCACAGTCACTGGAGCGTAGAAATGGTACTGCGCCGGATCCTGCTGCAAGCGCGATGAGACCACCACTCTCGGGTTTACAACATTGGGGGCAGTTGCTGGCACTCGGGTCTCAATAGTGGCGGGGGGTGAGAGGCCGAGAATTTGCAACAGGCTTACGCGTAATGCTCCCGTCCGATGTTTGAGAAGACGGCGGTCGAACGACAAATGATGCTCTACTTGAGGGTGAAGAAAATAATGAGTATGTGAGAGTTCGAGATTCTTGAGTTTCAATTTGACCTTGTTTACCAGACTCATGATGCCAGAGATCTGGTTGAGCAGACTGTGGTTGTTCACAGCGGTAAGATGACTGCATTTCCCGAGCTGTAACGAAAGTACCTTCGGATGATACGGTGCCTGGCCGCGTTGGAACATCGCTTGCCGATGACGACGGCGGATATGCGCCAGGGGATTGCTCACCGGATCTGCCGTTGTCCAACGGGCGTCGAGCTATCACGCTGCTTTGAGATGTCATCCCAGGCAACGATCCTGCATCGCTACGAGATGCTCGACTGCTCGCGTAGGACGCTGGGTATGCACCTGGTAGTATAGGAGTGCTGACATCCGATGTTGATCTACCTATGGTATTACGTGCCGCCGAACTCGCCTGAGAAGGAGATTTCGGATAGGCGCCGGGATATACCAGAAGGTCTTCGCTGATTTGCGACTCGTTCGGCACATCGAGAGGCACTTCAGATTGTTCCACTCTCCACGCAGGGTTTTCATCTATCGTGCGATACGATGGCAGACGGGCTGAAGCCATCGATCGGATAGAAGGCCCGCTACTGGCGGAGAATGACAGTGCAGGTGCTGAACCTAGTGGGTGTGGCAAGAACATTTGTGGACCACTGCCTCGAATGCCTGCAACCGATTGAAGACTTGCTGGTCGGGATCCCGATGTCTCCTGGATTGGCGTTAGAGGCCGAGAGAGTGTGTTAGGGACTTCAGTGGATTTCAGAGAATCGGCGACGCTGCTCTGCTCCCGCTCAGTGATTGGGCCTCGGGGATAGGATGCCATGGCTCCCAATACCAGACGACCATATGTACCCTGGGTTGCTGACCGCTCGTCAGCCTGCTCACGCTCGATGACAGAGCGCAATATGGCTTGTCGAGTTTGCTCGACCTCTGCAGCATCAAGGAAATGCTCGTTCTCTTGACCGTGCCGTATGGCAAGCAGCAGCAGCTCCTCTTCACTCAGATCACCAACGGCGTAGTTCGCCTGAAGACAGGGTAGTTCTTCGGCCTTTCGCTCCCGTTCACGCTCGGCTACCAACTTGCTCTCGACGATAGCCTGATCGATAACCTCTTTCTCTTGTCGCGCAGCTCGGGCGCGAGCACGTTCGTCGCTCCGAGATTGCAATTTCGCCTTTCGGATATCTTCGCGCTCTTGGATCCGGATCTGTGATTTATGCTCAGACCGTCGTTGGGCTTCGAGTGTCTGTTGTTGTTCCGCCTCGGCTGCAAGACGATCGAGGTCCGCCTGTTCTGCTTCTACTCGGCTGACAGAGAGTGCAAGGCGAGTCTCTTCGTACTCTTCTGCGCGCAGGCGTTCTGCTCCAGCATTCGCAGGATGCTGTAGCTCTACATCTTCGAGGGCAGCTTGACTCATCAACAGAGCAAGACGAAGCTATTCATCGTCTGTTTGTTGACGATCATCTACGGTCACGCCCGCTACGACCCAGCCTAGGTCTTCTGGTCCAAAGTCGTCATTCGAGTCGGCCGGCCAGGCCCAGTCTTATGAATAGATGTTGGAGAACGACATCTTTTAGGCGATATGCGAAAGTAGTAGTCGCACGGTAGAGCCCGTAGTTATGAAAATGCGGTAAGTGATGGTAGCTATAGGGGTGGAGAATATTAGAAGTGCCTGTAGTGTGTTACGCACTGGGCTATTTATCGGTGAAAGGCTTACACTAGTAGCATCTGTGCTCACCTGCAGTTGCCAAATCTGATTAGTTTTGATATATTTCCTTAACTTCATAGCTGTCCTGGAAAGGGTGCAATGGAACGCTAGCTGCTTTATGGTCATAGTATTTCGCGGGCGTTGAAGTAGAGAGGTCCAGATGACGCGGAGACCCCTGCATGGGCATAGTGACATATCGTCTGAGGTATATGGACCAATTGCTGTGCCTAACGTAGATCCTTGGATCCTATATAATACCGAAGATGGCGGATCGATGTGTCGAATAGTGTGAGGTGGTAGGCGAATATATATTGCATGATATATCACGTCCTTTGTCAAAAAGGTTTAAGTATCGATCAGATCGTTGCTGTTTGCATTCGTATTTCTTTGTGGTGTCGTAAGCAATTTTTTTCCCGGCGATTACACAATGCATCCTTCTTGTGTCCACTCTTAGCTCTGGTTTGTCGGAAGTGTCTTTGTTTCGTCGAGGTCGGTATATGCTGCAAACAGACACAAAAGAATTAAAGGTCCATAGTGTAGCGCTCACAATCCACATCCAGTTGTCAATACATCGACAACTTGTTTCCGAAACTCAATCATGCCTACGACCGAATCCTGGTAATGCCAGGTGAGGCATTTAAGCACGACTTGCGCATAAGTTTTACCCATCTCTCTCTCGATTTCGATACTATTTGCCCAATCTAGTGTTGCATTGTGTACACGATTGAAGATATCTTGCTGCTGCATTATGTCGAAGACGGGGAACTTTTCTATACGACGGGCGAAGACTCTCGCCATCGTTCGCCACAATCCAAGCTCGAGAAGAACCACGCCAAGAGAGTAGATTTCATGCTCGTTCGAGTACTCAGACGAAGGTCGGCCGAAACGGTCGTGATGTCGGTATAGATTCGGCTCCAATGCAAAGTGCGTAGCGTCGAGAGGTTGCAGAACGCCCCAGCCAACGAAGAAGGGAGATAACTCGAGGTCATTTAAAGACCGTGGCATCATGACTATACTACGCGACTGTAAATTTCCGTGTACCCAACCGGAGGCGTGCGACTCAAGCAGTGTACTCGTCAGCGCTCTCGCTATGAGGAAGCGACTTCCTATCGAAGGTCTTGCTGCCGGGCCCTTCGAGATCATGTCATGCAAAGACGGTGGGTTTGATGCCCAAGGATGACTTTGCGGTGCTCGGTAAACAATCAGACTTCTCTCGTTTAGTGGGTCGTCGATGAAACCCATGCAGCTTAGTGTGTGCAGCTGGTAGCCGTTCTGGGCGTCGCTCTTGACAGATACATCAGTCTGGTGAGGGGCCTGTAGCAACCACGTGAGATGACACATGTATTCAGCGGGCGTTTCGCGATCAGATCTTGACTCAACCAAAACGTCAACCTCTTCACTGCCATTGTCATATATGGTCTTGATGAGGCTGTGCGGTGGCTGTTCAATGCTTATCGTATCTCTCAGTGCACCAACGAGCGCATTGTAATCAGTCGAAGGCTCTGCACCTGCTCGGTGTTGGCGTTCGAGTTGTTCTGCTACGCCAAGGATAGCGGCCTGCCTGGTGTTACCGAACTCTGGATCTGGTGGCCCGATACCAAGAAGGACGATTTCTAGAGTTTGTCGAAGCCGATGCGTCCATTGCAAGCAGTCCAAAGTGAGCGCGACCATCTCCTCTTCTTGAAATAACGCTTTGTATAGCCCAGGTCGCGCCTTTTCGCGCCAAAGTTGCGAACGCTCTTTCATCTCCTCTCTCCAGCTGCTCTTCTTTTCGTATTGAACATTCAATGATGCGGCGCGACCGCGCTGTAGATCTTCGATGCTTCTTTGACCTGCGCCAGGGATAGGACTTTTGCATATGTACCTCCATGCCTCCCGATGCGCAGCTAACGACTTGTTAAATGAGTATAGAGAGCACTCTACATCATGTGTCAAGGCGCGATGCACACGGCTATCTCGCAGGGTTCCGGTTAAGTCGCTGAAGCAGACGTTCGAAAACACATCCAAAAAGACGAGTATTTCATTCAGAAAGTTGGTTGTATGTGATATGCCGCTTTTGTCTTTCGTAACATCGCGTATAAAGATCAGAGTTGCGCAAATGACTGTAGCAGCGTTAGCATCCCAGTTTGCGACCGCGACGTATTTGTTTGGTGTTTGATTTCCGACAAATGATCAAAAGCTTCCCAGTTCAGCAAGGGGTTGCACTGTCTTATGAAGTGAATCAGGCGCAGAACATAGCACAACTTCCTTCGATACAAGCGGCTATTTACGAGAATACGTACGATGACTGAGCTCGAGGGATGCGCTGACATGGTCCATGACGTCGCAAGCTATCCACTAACGATAGACCTTAGTACGCAGTCAACAAATGCAATGCAATCGCGGAAAACAATGTAGGGAGTGCATTAGCGGCACAAGCTGTCAAGATAGTAGGCAAACGGCATTGCGGCGTGCCATTGTTCTTAGATGTCGCGCTAAGCCACCGCACCCGCGTGGTGTTCCAACTAATTTAAGTTACCCCGCCACATGTGAAGGACTCGGATACATGGCACGGCCGAAGTACTAACGTGATTTGATGGAGACAAGTGGAATTCGATGATAACGTGAGAAGGAAGTTGGAAATGTGGTAACTTTCCAAGGTCGGACCGCCTTCAGATTACCTGCAACGTCACTACCGGTGCACGGCTTGAAAGACACTAACCAACTACGAACTAGGTAAATGTGTGGACCAACTCGACGTTTGCATTCAGTGTTTTGGATTTTTCGTCACACTTTCCCTACGAATAGAATTCGATTCGCATGTTACAATGTAGCTTGCTATTGGCTTTTCCGCACATTCACCGAGGTAGCCTGCAGAACGGTCACATGACGATGTCGGTTCCGGATCTGAGCTGACGTCATCTTTCAGGCTTAGCGTGATGACCGCGCAGTGCCGCCTTTTCCCAAAGGCTATTCTCCACGCCTGTTGCATATCACAATGTGCTATCACAACAAAGTCATGTACGTTTGTTGACAGAGGTAGCCTTGACCTTATTCTGGTACTCAGCCCCTACAATTCATCTAGGCAAACCATCGGGGTTACATGACACCTTCATTTCCTACCAGAACCCGAAAGTCGTACTCCTTCGTTTGCCCTGTCTCACCCTGGATTGGTTTCCAGCGCTTGATCCGCTGGGCTTGCTTTTCTGCGCTTCTACATCTGAGCTTATGAGACGCTGGATGATTCGACATGCAAAACCTCATCGCTGCTTTCCTTTTCGTCTTCCTTCACTACGCTGCCCTTCTTATACTTCATCTGCTGCCTCTTCAACGCTCAAATCTCCATCATCGTATGTTTCTTCAAGACCTGGTTCCATTTCTTGCTCCAGTACAGATTCTCGCTGGAACATGATGGGCGTTTATGCTAGGGTTTGAAATCACCCCAGTCCAATCGACCGGGAGAAGTCGATCCGATGCTCGCACGCAACTGCGGAGATCCTCGGGCCATGGAATATAACTCCAGCAGCAGCCATCACTCAAAGCAAAGATGCTTTCACTGATTAACAGCTCACATAAGTGGCAACGCATTGGCAGCGACACTACAACTGCTTAAGTGTCGATGCAAACATGCTAGACTTTCCCTAAAAATTGAAGGTGGAACACAATTCCGGTTCTACTCTACATATAACAGCTAATTCCGCATCGAAACGACTGTGTCAATGATTGCGCATTGCAACATGCAGTCACACGTTGAAACAACATATCAAGGCGCGTAGACTGTTCACAGATCCGTATCACATTTCCTGACTCTTCCTGGTGAGGTTCGGAATGATACCAACAAGCGTGTCCTGGCATCAACGCATTCACTTCAGACCAAGTTTGGATAGTCTAGTCCTCTGTACTTCTACCTAGTCTAGCATCAAGGCCAACAGCCATTCAACCAGTTGGATTACACATGCTAACAGTTCTTTACAGAGACAACTGATCTTGAGCTCGAGCGTAAGGATAACCAAATCACATCCAAAACATTCGTCATAGGGGTGGAGATCACAGGTGTTCAAGCTGTCCAGCGCCTCCGCTTCTTAACCATCTTGCTACGCTCAACATGTCCGTCGCATATCCCTTGACTTGGTACGATCATCATGGCTACTGACTACACTTAACCCCATCCGAGTTTCAATGTATGTCGCTGGTGATATGCTCTGAACTACCTAGAACCTACTTTAGACTCTTAGTTATCATTTGATGGGTTTTTCCAGAAGTGTCCGGACCTTTAGATAAAATATAGAGGACCGCACTTCTCTCGAGCCTCAGGGCGTTTACCGGATCAATCACCCAGAGGACGACGTCGATATGTTTGATGCACTTTCTTGGCACTGCAGAACTATCCATTTGCGGCTTGAAAAATAAGACGATGCTTAGCGAATACAAGGAAGATTACTTGAACACATTGGATAGTGGCGCTCAGTATGATTGGTGTCAGGCCAGCAATTGGTATCACCCTTATAGAGGTATAAATGAAAGCTATGAGCTATGCAGAATAAATGGAGGGCGATTAGGAGGAAAATTCATTGTTGGAACGAGACTGGATCGCGAACGGGTTATAGAGTTTGGGTATTAGACCTGTATCAGAGACAAGGAAAGGATTTGATAATACCAACAGAAATTCCATGAATAGAGCCTCAATATAGAGTCGATCATCAGTAAAAAGACAATCGGTTTCCTAGATTGTATACTACTTGAAGTCCAAGCTATTAGGTTATTGGTGCAGATTCACATTGCAGCTAGGCCCTCATTGATAGTCACAATAGGTTTCGTAGAACTGACCGAAAACGCGTAGTAGATGCACCTAAGATTCGTACGTCGTATTAAAAGACTGTAATGTCGTGATGTCTTGAATGCCCGAGGCTAGCAAGCGGACGCGTAGATGACATCACGCGCTAGAATCTGACTGATGAGAGCTCCACTATCAGCATACCGCGATGCCTATTCACCACTACCATCTACCACGTTCGCAGCTCAACAGGCACCCGCCTTCGATGATGGACCCACAACGCGATGGGTAACACCTCATACCTTCTTCTCCTTTCCGCACATCGACCCAGAAAGGGCAGCATCGCGAACCCCTCACATAAACCTACTAGAGCGCCTTCGCCAATGCATACAGACTTGCTAAGCCTATTGAGGGTTTGTGCCTCCGGGTGGTGCCGGTTTGCTGGCTAATCGCTTATCCTGCTCTTCCTTCGGCAATGTATCCCATTCAGCCACATTCTTGTCCTTCGCGATATCAGTACAAACTTTCGTGTCAGGAGCTGGTTGCTATCTGGCTTACCCATTCTGCTACACATTCTGGCTTCCAGTTGCACTGCTCTACCTCGCCGTACATGGGGTGGTTGCGTCGCGGATGGAGTGTCGGCCATCCTGAAGCATGATAGTGATGCTTCACTAAGGCCCCTCTTGAGTCATGATTACCAGAGTCGGAATGTCCTTGGCCAGCTGCGAAAGCTTCGACGTTTAAGACTAAGATCCCGTTGACCAGTCTTGACTCTGCCAAGTTATGGAACAAATCCCAAGTAACCGGGTTCCCGTGGTTCTGTGCAGTCATTTGCTCCAGTACAGCCTTCGTAAATGCTGACGGACCTGTTCCGCTAATAACTTCATCAAAGTCTAAGTGCAGCTGCGAGATCTCAACTTCTTTCCTATGCGACAGCTCGTGCAGCCACACTTGTATGTTCTCGATGAGCCTCATCATTACCGGCAGTCTGGGCTTTGCGGCGAACGTCCACTGACAGAAGGACTTGCACTTTGACCCGAGGATTTGGTGTTCGGCGAATGTTGGCTCGTCTATCTCCACACCAATTATCATGTCAACATCCTCCTCGTTGTATCGCTCGGGTATGAATCTGTCGATAGGACGGAGGCATTCCACATCTATATCAGCATACACGCCACCCTCAGCGTACATGACAAGATAACGAAGCAAATCAGCCTTGATGATCGTTATGTTGAGCTCCCGGTAAAGGTCAACAAGGTCCGGTCTGTTGATACCATGCACACCGTAGTGCCATTCGAGGTACTCGTTCGCATTATCGTCGGTTAAAACCTCATACCGATATCGGCAGTTCTTTGCTGGCCAGGTTTTTGCTGAGTCGGAGTCGCGCTTCTCGAAGCCTAAGGGGCCCACCTTCCATGTCTGCCAAATCTTCCTAGGAATCACCGCACTGTTTAGCTGTAGCGGCTGTTGGTACTTGAGCTCGCGCCTGTACTTGGAGGCAGCCCGTATGGGTGTAGTAAAGAAGTGTGTATTGGCGAAGAACAAGAAGATGAACAATAGGGCAAGATATGCGGGCAAGACCCTTCGTACTTGACTTGTGAGCTTGCCCGAGAATTGTGATACGATTGGGGAATGAGGAGCCATTGTGGTCCTAAGGTGAAGCTTGGGCGGTGGCCTGGGTCGTGTGCGCATGCTGTGGTTATTACAACGCAGGCATCTATGTAGACCCAGCCCTCCCGAAGTCTAAAGATTAGCTCATTGAGAATCTTTCCCAAGAGCCTCCTGTCTCTTCAGATTCGGCCACTGTGCCCACCAATCCCCGTTCAGCTATCATCCTCGCTACGTCAGTACAAGTGTTTGAGACAGGGCCAGTCTTGTATTGGAAATCCAATAATGCATGTGCATGGCTAGGGATTCATCTGCATTGTCGCGGCGAGGATGTTCGGTTAAGATACCTAGGCTAAAGCTTCTCCAGACGATCCCTGCAAGCCGGTCGGCGGCTTCGACGTAATAGGTACCATCCCCACTCAAACCCCCGCATCCGACACCATCTGTCAGGGGCGTTCCAATGGGATCATTTACTAAAATGTTATTGATTCGCGCTATTGCAGCTCAACCTAGTTCAGCCTCGGAAGCTCCTACGGTATGCTAGCAGAATCACCATCATCATACCCCGCATGCATAGGCTGCTCGACCTGTATGAGCGCTTTATCGCACTTGACAAGTTGTGTGCATGTGCTGCCTCGGTCAGAATAAGCTACAAGTACGATATCTTCGAGAAAGCCGTGTGCTCTCTGGCCTAAATCAATCTGCTCGTTGTCCGCTGTCATTTTGAGCGCTTCTGGGTTTCGGACACTCACTTTTCTATCTAGTCCAGGTCGCATTCATCACAATTATTGCTACCACCTCATACTCAGCAATGCCTGCCACACACGAGGGACTGCTGGATCATGGGTGCCTCGAAGACTTCAAACTGTCGCCGACAATATGGAGACCAGTCCGAACAGCAAGATGGAGTCTCGATATCGTGCGTCCCGAATTTTTAAGCTTGCGGTCGAACACAAAGAGCAAGTCGGTCAGGCCGACAGCGTGGTTAGACGGCCTGAGGGGGTTTGCAGCGTTCTTGGTATACTTGCATCACAATCAACTCTGGTCTCATGGTGGTAGAGGGAATCTGGTATTCGAGAACTCATTCGGCTACGAGGGAAGATACTACTTCGCGGCTTTCCCTTTCGTGCGACTCCTCTTCTCCGGTGGCCACTTCGCAGTCGCCATTTTCTTCGTCATCTCAGGATATGTCCTTTCGCTCAAAAGCCTCCGGCTCATACAAGAGGAAAAGCCCTCAAGCGCAGCAGATACCATCGGCTCGGCCCTTTTCCGTCGCTGGCTTCGACTTTACATCCCTGTTATCGTTGTCACATTTGCGTGGTTGTCGTTTCGACACTGGAGTGGACTTTCGCTTGACATCCACGAGATGAAACCCACATATCGTGAGGACATTATCTACTGGTATCAAACCTTCAAGAACTACAGCTTTGCGTTTTCTTCAAACATCTACGAATTCACGGAAGCGTATCATCCTCACACCTGGTCAATACCCATCGAGTTCAAAGGATCTATTGTCGTGTACACTGCACTTTCTGCACTCTCGCGATGCACACGAGATGCTCGCTTGTGGTGCGAGGTAGCTCTGGTCATTTACTTCCTTTATGTGGTAGATGGCTTCTATGGAGCGATGTTCATGTCTGGAGTATTGCTCTGTGACCTCGAACTGCTGGCTCAGCAAGACGAACTTCCGCGCTTCCTTAGTGCACTGGCCGGGTTCAAGGAGCTCATCTTCTTCCACTTGTTCATCGCTGCACTATACCTCGGTGGTGTGCCATCATTCGATGCGCCCGAGATCGATCGCACGATTCTCATTTCGAAGTCGCCTGGATGGGTGTGGCTGTCGCATCTCAAGCCTCAGGCCGTCTTCGACGCAAAGTGGTTCTATCTTTTCTGGGCTGCAATCTTCGCCGTTGCTTCGATCCCTCATCTGCCATGGTTGAAGCGCTTCTTCGAAACTGCCTTATGCCAGTATCTTGCGCGCATCTCATTTGCGCTCTACCTTGTCCACGGGCTTGTAATTTGGACTCTGGGAGACCGAATTTACGCCGCGGTTGGGCTCGCAAGACCGTTTCACAATGACGGTATCCCAGGATGGATTGACAAGTTCCCGCTTTCTAAGAAGGGGCCTATTGGCCTTGAGCTTGCGTTTTGGCTACCACAACTAATCATCCTTCCCATTACACTCTATGCAGCCGAGGTTGTTACAAAAATAGTAGATGAGCCCAGCGTCAAGTTAGCCAATTGGCTTTACAAATGCACGCTCCGAAAACAGGTATCTCCGCCGAAACACCAGCGCAGTTATTCTGTACGTTAGAAATCCAATCATTTTTACGCGAAATTTCTTCGCCCGTGTCCTCGCCTTGCGCTGGACCACATGCACGCTCGCATGCTCATCTACCACTCGGCTTCATGTGATTTTACCTACCCGGAAATATCCGCCACAATACGACTGCAGGTGCTAAACAGGCAACAAGCTGTGTAAATTAGGTACAATGATTGTTGGCTGTTCCGAACTGGAGCTTGCTCCGATGCGGCGCCGCATGGGGTAATGGCTGGGTAGGGAACGTTGACCCTTGCTCAGCTGCAGAGTGATTGTTGGTGGCTGCATCTGGAATTGGCGACATCGCCGTGCGTGATTATCTAGGGCCTTGCTCTCAGGGATGTTGGAGCGACTATCAGGTAGCACCCCCGTTGTCGACTGATTATGGCATGGCTCAGTGCCCGAGCACTTTGACCACATGCGCATGTAACATTCACTCTTTTAAGAGAGGTTGTATCTGGACTAGAGTTTTGTCACGAAACGTGCGTTGTGTTTCTGTACACATCATGCGACGGCAACACAACATAACTATAGCAACACTTGCTTGCCTCGGAACGGTATACCTCGTTGCACAACAACGACAAGAGTTCAAACCCGCACCAAGTCGTGGACATGTCAACGGAATCGAGACCTTGCCATCCGATGGGCTCACTGTATCCCATCACGACGCCTTGTCCGCTCCCGCAGAGAAGGAGTTGCCAAGCCAAACATTACCAGAAGCCATTCAATCGCCGCGGAAAGAAATTGCCGGTTGGACTACTGAACTGCCTAGTTTAGATCTCGGATCAAGACCTCCTTTTGCGGAAGTTTCGCCGTCATCAAGCACGGACAGCGTACCCGAGACGAGATATCCTTTCCAAGACGATCTACAGCTCGATCTCCCCACTGCTGTATTACAAAAGTACTCGACACAAAAGCCTCCAAATCACAACCCAGGTGGGCCAAGAGGCTTTGCGTACGCAACATTCCTCGCTACACGCAACCCCTCCCTCCAAGACCCCTACTTTCTCGCTATCCACTCGCTCATCTACCGAACACTCTGGTCTTCCCGCACACGTAGTCAAAAACATCCTCTCATCGTCTTTGTAGCCGAACATATAACACAAGAACAACGCACACTTCTCGCCGGAGCCGGCGCACTAGTCCGCGAGCTCTCACCTCTACAATGGCAAAGCAACGTATCCGGGGTGCAAGACCGCTGGAAAGATCTCTTCGCCAAGCTCAACATGTGGAAAGAGACGGAGTTTGAGCGCATCCTCTTCCTAGACGCTGATGCTTTCCCCCTGGCAAACATCGACGAGATGTTTCATCTCGCTCCACCTCAAGAGTGCTTACCGGAGAGATTGCATCTCGATGACTTTTTACCCGATGGTCCGGTATGCGAGCCGTACGTCTTCGCTGGCGTGCCGCAAGACCCTTTCAATGCGACGTCTCCGAATATCAATGTTGGGTCGATGGTGTTTACGCCCTCCTTGCGTATGCACACTCGGCTTCTGCAGAACTATGTCAAGACGGACATGTACGATTGTGCGATGGCTGAACAGGCGTTTCTTAATTGGCAGTTTGGTCCAGATAGCGCGTATCCAGGGACAAAACTGGATAGGCAATGGGGTGGGTTTTTCCCTATGGAGGAAGAAGGAGATGGGAGGTTGAAGGTGGTTCATGAGAAGATCTGGGTTGCGAAGGAGGGGTGGATGAAGGAGGAATGGGAGCGTGGCTGGAAGGATATGGTGGGATTTTATGAGAGTCCGGAATTTGCAAAATCGAGAGAGAATGAGGGGTTGGTTGATGGAAGCGAGTAAGAAGTTTGCAGCTACCACTGCCTTCTTGCGCATCGCGTTGATAAAAGTCTCCTCGTTTCGAAAATGAAGGCAGTGTTGATGCCTTAGTCCATTCCAGAAACACACGCTTGTTACTGTTCATCTTAAAGCAACTATACAGTCGAATCCTCCTCTAGTCTCGCTTTCCAACGGAGATTCTACACAAATTGTCTAGAGTACACGTACAAAGAAGTACTTCGAGGATGGTCATTACCAAGTCCAAAAGACTGCAACAACAACAAAAAAGAAAAGGATCAAAACCTGCTACTCCACAAAAAGCCTTAACAAGACTAGGGAACCGATTCATAGGCGCTCTCATGACCGAGAATGCCACTGGAGATACGTAATATCACGTTCAAATCTGCGTCAACTGGAATGTCGAGATAACTACATGTGTAGACCACAGATATTTACCAATAGTTGGTACCGACAGCTACGTGATCAAGCAAAGAAAAAGAAGAACAGCAGAAATTGAGGCAAGTCCTTCGAAGAGATTCATTTCCATGCCACTCGTACCACATACGTTGACGTCTTCTATGCACTAGCCTCCGCAGTGCTTTGCCTTCCGGCTATACTTCCGCCTTTCCAATTTCCCCTTGGATCAACCTTGTTCTGCACCCTACTCTCCTCGCCCTCCTTACCCCAACCACCGCCACCAGGCGTATGAATGATGATCCTCTCACCAGGCCGCATTGTCGCCGTGTTCTTAGCACCCATGTTGATATATCTGTACTCCACTTCCTCTTTCACCCTTCCAGCATCTTTCTTTTGGAGAGCTTCAACCGCATCGGAAGTCGTGGGCGCATGCGCAACATCCTCTTGCGGCTCTGTGGGACGTTTGGAGTCCGAGTTCTGGTCGATGGCTTTCTTGTCTACTTTCTTGACCCAGATGTTCAAGCCGCATGCTGCGTCGCCTCCCCCTTCCATACCGTAAGGATGGTATACCCTTCGCTCGCTGAGAATGCTGACCTGAACGGGGATGCGGAATTCGATGTCGCGAATCACACCCTCGCCACCAATGTGCATGCCCTTGCCTGCACTGTCTTGTCGTAACGAAAACTCGCGGAGCAGAACGGGATACCTTCGCTCGAAGACCTCGGAATCGGTGATACGGGTGTTAGTCATATGCGTATGCACACCATTTGTGCCGTTCCAAGTTGAGCCTGCACCAGATCCTCCTGCGATTGTTTCGTAGTACCCGAAACCTTTCGTCTCCTTGCGCTCACCGCTCTCGTCGCCTTCTCCATATGTTGTGCCGCCGAACCCGAAAGTAAGGTTGTTGCAGTCACCCTGACTCGCAGCGCAGGCCTTGAACGCCTTGAGAACGACATCTGTCACGCGCTGACTTGTCAGAACGTTGCCACCGACAACAGCCGCGTTATCGGACGGTGAGAGGAATGACTTCTTGGGGATGAGAACATGAATGGGTTTAAGACAGCCTTGGTTCAGTGGAATGTCTTCGCTGATTAGACAGCGTAGACAGTAGATGATGGCTGAATAGGTGACAGCTTCTGGTGCATTGATGTTTCCGTAGACCTCAGGGCCTGTGCCAGAGAAGTCGAAGACAGCCTCACCCTTCTCGGGGTCAATAGATACTTTCAGACGGATAGGGCTTCCGTCGTCCATAAAGTCCTCCGCGCTTAGGTCTTGACCTTCAAAACGTTTGTAGACATCTTTGAGTAGAGCGCGAACAGATTGTTCGGCGTTGGCTTGGATGTTAGTCATGTAAAACTTGACCACTTGCTCGCTATAATCCGACATTAGTGTGCTGATCAGATTGATACCTTTCTGGTTCGCCGCGACTTGGGCCTTCAAATCGTTGATGTTGTCACTCAGACATCGAGTACCAGAGCAACCAGGATATTGACCTGGTTCCTCTAGGAGTAACTCGGTGATGCGCTTCTCGTTGAAGTGGCCCTCTGAGACCAGCTTCTCGGATTTGATGGCTGCGCCTTCCTGATAAAGCTCTTTCGACGCGGGAGGCATGGATCCAGGAAGTATGCCGCCAATATCAGCATGATGCGCACGGGAAGCGACGTAGAAGATGATGTTGTCGCCACTAAATGCGGGTGTGATGACGGTAATATCCGGCAGATGCGTGCCGCCGAACATGGGGTGATTAGAGACAAGGACATCTCCCTTCTTGAGCTTACCCTTCCAGATGGCGGCTTGTTTGCGGACGCAGGTTGACATACTGCCGAGATGCACAGGTAAATGAGGAGCTGCACTATCGTTAGTTGAATTGGGTCACCTAAGCAACTGACCTACCGTTGGCTACTAGTCCTCCATCTCCATCAAATAGCGCACATGAATAGTCCAGTCGCTCCTTGACGTTTGTGGATACACTAGTCTTTTGCAGTGCGCGTCCCATCTGCTCAGCAATAGCCATGAATCGATGCGCAAAGATACTGAGCAAGATTGGATCGACTTCTTTTGTGTCAACCTGCTTATCTTGGTTGTCTGTCTCACCGATGTTTATGACAACATGGGTGTGGATGACAAGTGCACTAGCGCCAGGTGTCACAACAATGGTTTGTGTACCGTCCGCTATAATCGCCGGCCCCTTCAATCGATCGCCTACTTCCAGATCTTCGAGCTTGTAGACTGAGGTGTCTTGACGGCCGCCTTTGAAGAACACTTTACGAGTGTCATAGCGCTTCGTGCCCCCCGAAAGATCTTTAGGCTTAATCTCCTTGAGTTGCTGATCTACGCTCTTCTCAAGCCCCTCGAACGTCTTACCGATGCTGCGAGCCCGCACATCATCGACAATGATATCGCGATCAGGTAGAGTGAAACCAAATTCCTGTTCGTGCTGCTTGATAAAAGCCTTGCCAAAAGCCCATTCGTCACCATCGTAATCTTTTTCTGCCTCCTCCTTTGTTGGTTTGATGATCATGAGTGCCGACTCTGTTCCTCGGTACCGTAAATTGAGATATTCTTCAAACTGAATGTGCTCTTCGTCGAACCCTTGGTCTCTAAGCCTACTGGTTGACTTGCTCTTCAGATCTGCCATTTTGTTTTGCAAGTACTCTCTCACGTCTTTTTCGTCCGACCAAATCGTAGACTCTGGCTCTTGCCTCTCATCGACAACATCAGCGAGCGCCATACCGTACGCGGAAAGAACTGATGAGTAGCGATGAATCAAAATTTGCGAAATGCCAAGTGCTTCGGCGATGGCAACCGCATGCTGGCCGCCCGCACCACCAAATGTCGCCAGCCGGTGCTTGCTTGTATCGTGTCCGCGGGCTTCGGTCAAGCTTCGGATTGGTCGCGTCATAGTTTCGTTAGCTATCTTAATGAAACCGTTCGCAATGTCGTCCAGTGACATCTCCTTCTCCTTGCTGCCGCCTGCAACTTCTTTGTTGATCTGCTCTGCCAGCTCTTTGAACAGTTTTTCACTCGCCCGCGCATCGAGACCCTCGTCTTCATTCTTACCGAAGATCTTGGGGAAGAAGTCTGGTAACAGGCGACCAAGAAACAAGTTTGCGTCTGTAATAGTCAGTGGACCACCCTTGCGATAGCAAGCGGGGCCTGGGTGTGCGCTTGCCGACTCTGGGCCTACAACGAACAGTCCGTTTCTCCAGAAGAGACGTGATCCGCCACCCGCAGCAACAGTGTTGATGTCGAGTTGTGGCGATTGGATGGTGACGCCGGCTGTGGTAGTTTCAAAAACGTGATCGTAGCGTCCAGCGCCGTACCTGCTCACGTCGGTACTCGTGCCGCCCATGTCGAAGCCAATGACTGGAATTTTGGTCTCAGGGTCGTATGATGTGAGCGCATAGCCGACGACTCCACCGGCGGGACCAGACAAAATAGCTTTCAGGCCCGAGAAGATGTCGACGTCTACTAAACCTCCGTCCGACTGCATGAACTCGCAGCGTGCGCCCTTGGAACCCTCCTCGCGTTTCACGCTCTTAGTTCCGAGGCCGCCCTCGAAGCCCTTGGAGAAGCCATCGATGTACTTTCGTATCGCTGGCGTGAGGTATGCGTCTGCGCAGGCCGAGGTGGCTCGTGGGACCAGTTTGATCATAGGCATGAGCTCATGACTCAAGCTGACGTGCTCGAAGCCAATGTCTTTTGCAATCTTGCCCACTAACGCCTCATGGGTTGGGTATGTGTATCCATGCATTAAGCATACTGCAATGCTCTTCAGTCCGCTGTCGTAGACTTGCTGCAATTGCCTTCTTATCGCCTCCTCCTGTGGTCGTTGAAGTATGCGCACAGTCTCGCCCGACAAGCCTTTGACCAAGTCAGCGTCATCTCCAGCTTCCTCTATGCTTTTTGCCTGTGTCTGGTTCCTCTCTGGGTCTTCAGCGTAGTCTTCCAGCGTGACGCGCTCATCAATCTCTACGACTCTCTTGTACAGCACCTCGGGCTTCCGGATATCTAGCGCGAAGATGTTCGGCCGACTCTGGTTTCCAATTTCGAGGCAGTCCTTGAAGCCCTTTGTAACCACCATGGCAATATCCTCGCCCTTTCTCTCTAGAAGCGCATTTGTGGCGACGGTGGTGCCCATACGTATACTCTCGATCTTGGAGGTGTCGAGCGGCTGTCCACGGGGTATCTCGGTGCCAGTGAACTTGGAGAGGAGGCGGCGGATTCCCTCGAGCGGCGCGTCATCGTAGTTGGAAGGGTCGACGGAGAGGAGCTTAATGAGGATGTCGTCTTCCATCTTGCCGGTGCCGGGATTGCCTACGCAGTCGGTGAAGGTACCGCCACGCTGCATTGTCAGCCATCATCATGCAGAGAGTACTGGTACATACATCAATCGCAATGCGGATCCCCCGCTCGCTAATCTTTGAAGCTCCCATGGTGACAGTGAATGGTGAAGCTCAGGGTCTTTTTTGCAGAGCTTCAAGGGGCCACGGAAGCATCATCAGACGCGGGAGGAGACTTCAAAGTGAAGAAAAAGTGATGTTATGTTTGTGCATGACATGATGCAAGCCACACGCGTCTGCGACTGCACCTGCACCACCCATGATAGTTGAAAGTGGGGTTATGTGCTCCTCGCTGCCCCGCGGCTAAACTCGGCGGCTTTTGCTAGCTTGGGCTTAGTGCGCTTGGCCATCATTCGACCACCTCACTTACTATGTACACGGCGCTTGCCTACTGCGCGTTTCTACCATCGTCCCCAACCTCCCGCTGCCCGCGACCTGCCGTCTTCTGACGTCTCTTAGTGCCCCGCTGGTGTACGACTGACGGTGCACCTTCATCTTTCAGGAGCTGAGGCTCAGGCGCCGACTCAAGCCTGCTGCTACCACCACCGAGCACCTGGAAGCACGTTCGACCTGCGACTCCGCACGCGACGAACCGGCATCGAATGGGACCATACGCGCTCCTGGCCAAGCCCGTCCTATCTTGGAGCTCGCTGCTGTCCACCCTTTTGCGCAGCTCTGCCTCGCCGTTGTTACAGGCCAACCTGCCTCCCTCAAGCTAGTTCTCCGCTGCCCAAACACAGTTTTCACCATGATATCCCTCCCTTGGATCCTCTAAAGAAAAACCATACTTCCTTATTCATCGCCCAACTGAAACATGTCACAAATCAGATTCCCGACCGGGTTGAACATGTCAGACTGCCTCGGCGGCGGACTTACGAGCATGGTGTACCTAGATGAGACCTCCAACACTGTCATAAAATATCCTCACCAAGGCGACGAGCCTGCCATCAATATCGAGAGACAGATCTACGAGCGGTTTCAGCGGCACGGTGGACATGAAGGTCTTCTGCGGTATTATGGCACCGTTGAACTCGGCATCCGGCTAGAATATACGAGCCTACATAACCTCCGCCAATACCTTCAAATTCATAATGAGGTTGAAGCTAAGCACCGACGACTGCAATGGAGTCAACAGATTGCTAGTGCGCTTGCTTTCGTTCACTCAATGAATGTAATTCACGGGGATCTCACGTGCCACAATATTTCTCTAGACAACAGCCAAAACGCAAAGCTCTTTGACTTTGGTGGTTCCTCAATAGATGGATCCGAGCCATTAATTGCAGTAACTGCAAGCCACAGGTGGCCTGGAAATGACGACAAATCAATTCAAGTAGACTTGTTCGCCCTTGGCTCTACCCTGTACGAAATCTGGACTGGCAAACCTCCATTCTACGGGCTGTCAGACGTAGAAACTGCTAATATGATCAAACAATCAGATTTCCCCAAAACGCGAAATCTAGGGCCGATAGGCGACGTTATCAGAGGTTGCTGGCAAGGCAGGTTCGCACGTGCAAATGACGTTCTTGAAGGTAAGTCTCGTTAATCTCATTAATCATCATCTATTAATGCTGCACAGCCATGAAACTCTGTGATAGAACTAGTCTTCGAAATTCTGTGATGGATATTATCTCTGCTCCACCCGTCCGCGAAACGACCATTGCAGTGTCACTTCTTGGGCTGGTCCTGTTCCTAGTTCACAAGTTAGCGAGGCGATAACGAACTAGAGGAACAGAGCTCTACCTAGCTTAGGCGCAGAGTGGGCATTGTCCCCTCCTCGTTGTACTACCAAACATAATCGGTTCTCCGTTTTTTCCTTTAGCCTGTTTGAGATCGTTGCAATGGCCAGTTGCAGCACTGCCATTCTTGCAGTAGTCGTATCTACGCTCTTGGAAGGCGTGTCCTTGTGTGCAACTAGCAAATTTAAACGGGATGTCAGAATAATTACACATTTTGCATGCGTTGAGATGCGTGTCAAGGAACAAACGTTAGACAAGCGAAGTTTTGCCATTTTATACTCTTATGCGCATTGACTACAGCAACGCTGATAACGTAAACACTGATAACAACAGAGCGTCTGTGTGGTCAGCTAGGGCATTGCATGCGTCAAGTGTCTGCAGGTTGCTGCACCTTGGAGTGCGACTCCTACGTGCTTTGGTGGATGCCTAGGATACCCCGCTACTCGTAGTAGGTACATGACGCCCATGCTCTAGCACAGCCAAAACCCACATGTAGCTTAACGTAAAATAAATAACCCCACAAAGCTAGGGATGGTTTCTACAATCGCGGAGACAGTCAGAAGCGTGAAAGACGTTAATCAATTAATTTAAGAGCTGAATAGACGCTCATGGTTGTACTGTGCAACGTAAGTTATATTTTTGGATGAGAGAATGCAGTCTAGAGTAGGTTTATGACCATGCATGTTATATGTTTACTAGAAGCAGTAACTAAAATCACGCCTACTAGTTTTTGATATCATACATCTACGGCCAATTTGTGGCGCAACATGCCTCATGTGGCAGGTGACTAGTTAATAGTCGCACTGTTTCAACAATTGACAACAACATCTCACCGACAGTTGTTGCCCAGTTCCTTTTCTTACCTTTAGGAGCAATGAGACCGCATGGCAATTCCTGAGTGGATGGTGATAGTTAATGTAACAGGGACGGCGGATGTTCGGAGTTGTCTATATAAGAAGCAGTCAAGATCATCTTCCTTAATGTGTGACGGAATAGTGCGGCCTTTGATCCAAATGGCTACAAACCCGTATAGGAAAGGCCAATAGCGGTCACAGAGCGTGTACGTACACCTCCATCGAAGTTGTGGAGACCCAACTAATTCACCGATTATTTAATCAGTCATAGTCCATCAATCCTCTCCACCTGCCCACTATTCTGGCGCCCACACCTAGCGATGCGCCGCGCCGCAAAACTGTCAATCGTAAGATCGTCAACGTTCTCTCGTACTCCTATCGCAATCCTATAGCCACAGTCCTTTACAAGAGACTCACTGCCGCAAGAAAAAGAGTAGGAATTGGACATACGCTCGATGCCTTCACAAAACGAACTGCCTTTTTCTCCTAGCTTGAGGTCAAAGCTGCGGGGCCGGCAGTTATAGTAGAGCCTACACTCATCGTTGCTGGATACGATCAATCTCTCTACTACACGTATCCACGTGCTGATCATCTGTCGAGCGAGAACGGTGTTCATGTTCTTGGTCGAGATATAGATTGATTCGAGAGACTGAGCACAGATTCAATAAGAGGCGTCCTTTGGTTGTTTTAGTTGCACAGGGGGATTACACTAAAATATGAGCGGATGACGGGGAAACTAGGTTTTAGGGGCGGTTCCTTGGACCGGTTCTAGAGAAGCTGGCTAGCAATACTGAATCACAATGAATGACGCAGTTCAAGTCTTACCTGTTTACACAGCAAACCCTGCTTTGTACGTTTAGTGATGTAAGAAGATTCACACCGGAGCTCATGGAAGGAAACGTAAAGAGGGATGAGGTTGTTGCGTTTGGAAGCGTGCTATTATCTACTTACCCCTCAAGCTTTCTAAATCTATCGGCACGGCATTCTCGCTCCAGATCAGTATGAGACAACTCCACGCCAGGCTCACGTTTGTCTATAGCTGAACGCGCTGGAGCTGATAGTTGTGCAGCCAGTCGTGTCTAGGGTTGTCACAATGGAACTTGTGATTATCCGTACCAGCCGATCACGGATCGGTCGTATGTTGTATGCCCTTCAGCGAGGCCATTGAGGGACGCGGGGGCGGCGTTCACGGAGTGGATATCGATGTTTGTGTTGAGGCTCTTCCGGTGGCAGACAAATACGGTTGTATTTCTGACAAGAGGCATGCTGTTGTGTCACGTCTACGTCTGCGTTGTTGTCATTGTCCCGATTGCGCTTCTTAGTTCCCCTTCTGACTTCACGATAGGCGTTTTCGCTAAGCTTTGCATGCGACAGCGATTTGCGGAGGCACGGCAGCGTGGATGCGCTCAACGTGCTTTGACGCTTGGACTTATCTAGACATTGTCGCGGCTGCCCATTAGGGGCTTCGTCGTTGCTCTCACGCTTGAGCTTCTTGTCTTGACCTACGCGGTCTATTCTGCTGGGCTTTGTATGTGGCCGCGGCTTGTGGGAGAGCGACGTTATGGATGCAGTCGATACATGGCAGCGCTTTGGCCGGCGGACATGAGATTGATCCAGGCGTTGTCGCGCTTCGTCGTGATCCGCTTCGTCGTCATGGTGTTTGCGCTTCTTGCCCGTGACGATGGAAACTCCGGTCGTGGTAGTGAGCTGCATTGCTGATGTGTTCGGTGGAGAGACGGTCGTCCCCAGGCTTGTCATTTCTGGTACGTAGTTGGCATAATCATTACTACCCAGGGTTGAGGATGTGCCAACAATCGCCTGCACGCGGTCTGCGGTTTGCGGGTTTTTGGGGGGGGGTCGGGGGAGGTGTGGTATATTTGTGATTAGGGTCATAGCAGCTTTCGAAGTAGGGTTCGAGAACACTTCGAGGCTTGTTAGGCTGCTGAAGTCCTTCGTACAGCAGTGTATGAAACAGGTTTTCCATGTTGATGTTGTGTAGAGGATGGCAGGTTTCAAAATCGGATGGATCATGGACAACAGGGCGAGGCGAAGCTTGGCGCACCAAGACTTCGGGTTGTGCCAAGCCCTACCGGTATCCTGTCCACTCTCAGATGGAGTCGTTCCTCGTATCTAACAACGATTCTGCTACGATTTGCCGCCTCAAGGACCCCACGAGCTTAATGAATAAGCCAGACCTATGTGATGCATACTACGTCGCGGGCGCATTAGGACAGGTCGATGGTAATATAAAAGTCTGAGCATCTTTTCAGTCAAGCACCGTCACCCCCATTTTTTCTCTCTTCTTCCTGAGCTCAAGCAATGTCTATGCCAATGTCACAACTTGATGGAGTTGATCGTGGAAGTACTACCGAACCTGATAGAACACATCTCGGAGCCTCGTCACCATGTGTTCGCGCATCTGATTCCATTAAGTCGAGTGGGCCGTCTTGCTATTGAAAAGGGCAAAGAACAAGGCTCAACGTATCACTCCAATTTCATAACGAATATTGAATACCGAGGGGACCCATCTATTCCATGTTTTGAGATTGCTCTTGATGAGTTACCCAACTTTCCTGAGAAAGGCTGGTTCATCGGTACAGGTCAACCCGACCTAACCCAGAAGGTGTTGAGCTACGACTAGTCGCAGTTAAATCGGATCAACAAAACATTGCCGGCGTTCATGCTCGTTTTGGCTGGGTGCGAGATGCAGGCAGTTTTTTTTCTGGTAGTAGGTAATGTGCGGAGAATGAGCTGCACTGTCAATGGAGAAGACATTTCTGTGTATGGTGAAATGCGACCAGTGCCTTTTCGAAATACAATTCTTATTGGTGAGCTGCCTTTCACGCTACGATACGTCCAGCGAAACCACTTAGACGAGAGTCATTTTCAGGTCGACTTGAAGGCTTTCCTGTCCAGGTTTCTCAAAGACGATAATCCATTCATTGTACCGACACCCCGAGAGCTAGATTCAAGATTCGGAGATTGGATTGTCCAGACTCCAATAGCTCGTGGTACGTTCGGCACAGTGTACATGGTCGTTCATGCCGCCAATGGGAGCCGAGCAGCTGCAAAACAACTCTTGAAGACAAAGTACAATGCTAAGTTGATTGAGCGCGAAGTCGATATGGCAGAGCGTATCTCAAAGCTTTCCCACGTAAGTTTATAGCTTCAGAACTCTAGAATAATTAGCTGACAAGAGTTCCGCCAGGAGGGAATCGCACGCCCACTTGACATTCGTCGTCTTAAGTGCCAATCGGAAGCTGAAATCGTAAGCGCGGTGAAGCGAGACATGCTGCCGAATATCAATTCTAATAGAGACAGGTGCGTATCTGCAAACTTCTCGATCGCGACTGGGACCCAATACAACAAGGCAACATCACAGACGAGTACATAATTGTCTCTTTTTTCCTTCCTAGAACTCTTTGCGCCGTCATCTCATCGCCTGTCGTTTCTAAGTTGGCCCGAGCAATCTTCTTTGGAAAGATCCTCTCAGCCGTAAGGTTTCTCTATGAGAATAGGCTCATCTATCAAGATGTTAAACCTAAGAACATCT
Organism: Alternaria gansuensis; assembly: GCA_009289805.1. NCBI lineage: Eukaryota > Fungi > Ascomycota > Dothideomycetes > Pleosporales > Pleosporaceae > Alternaria > Alternaria gansuensis. The sequence continues at coordinate 24,577 of WBOK01000422.1, read as the reverse complement.
TAGTAGAATCTTTTCACCCTCTAGTACCCAAGCTTAGCAATTGGGGCTGTGTGTCAAACAATAATATAATCCTCTACAATAGGCCTAGTACCATACCGTATCTCGCACCGGAGCAAGTTAAAGGAAAATATCACGGCTCACTAGTGGACGCCTGGGCTTGTGGTCTTATAGGCTACGAACTACTCTTTAAAAACCGCATACAGAATTAAGTTTTACCTAGCTCTCATCTTAAATCTTTGCACGACAAATTACGAAAGTTCGAGTGTAAAGTAAAGCTCATGCCGTTTTGCTACAGGCGTTTGTTGCACCCAGATCCTAAAGATAGAATGTCGGCGGAAGAGGCCTTGAATGTTTTCATATATCGAGGGGAAGACACAATTCGATATGCACTTAACGAAAAGGTATCAGCAGGTACCGATGACAATGCAAGTGCCAGCTCGAAGAGGACAAAACTAGGTCATTAAGATAGGCATTGCATGTCTTGTTCAACGTCAGATTGACCATGTTGAGTTAATCTCATCTAATTCATTAGTAGAAGACGTGTAAAAAAGTACCAGTACTTGCTCTTCACCATGCCCAAGGAAACGGTCACTGAGTTGAATCATGTTCGTTCATCAACCCTTTCTATTCCCCATCCACACAAGTCACATGATGGCAAACCTAAGAAAAGACGCAAAACACTAAAGATAGATGTCCTTAATTTGCGACTATATACGACATGTATTTCCTATTCCCGACATACAAAGTAAAGTGCAGAACATCAGCGCTTAATATCGCTAATCGACAAAACACTCATAGCCAAACTTCTTGTCTAGGGGCCTATACATCTTCCACAAGATGGTGGGTCGTGAAAAGGAGCTTTACCGTAAGATTAACGGCTTCTCAATCTTGCACAGCAATATAGATAAACAGTCAGATCTGCGGCATCCGATTGTTTTTTCGAAAGGAATAAGCCGCATTACTACCGGAAATCAATTATGAATTTTGAGATGATGAAAACGGCTCAGGCTGATAATAGGTGAATAGCTTGGATTGTCGTTATGAACATGCTCGATCTTTAAGTTCCTGTTCATTTCCAAGATGCCTGCTCAGTCTTTGATGAGGGGTCTGAGCTAGTCGAACCTCGTGTGCAACCCTAAAACAAGATCTGACAATACCTCAGTATTCTCGTTCGCCAAACAGCTAGTGCCTTGGGCTGTAAGAGGGGAATGCAGTAAGCTTACATAGCGGCCGTCGATAACGAGAAGCTAGTGGTATGCGGACTGTTGGCCAAGTACATATGACTAGATATGTTAAGCTTAAAGCGATTTCACAAAATGCTATTTAAGACAAGGTCATAGGGAAATGCGTTGTCTGTTGGCGCAGGTGCAGCGGAAACGCTTCTATCGTCCCCAATGTAGACGTAAACTTACCATTGTACTAACGAAGAAGTAAATAAACGTCAACAAATCCATTTGCTCTGTTTTGACGTCTCGATGCAAAGCCCACGCCGGATAGTTGCGGTTCCCAACTCTCATCGGCCACACGGTGTCTAGTCTCCCGCGCTTTGGCTAAATCCAAGACAGCTAGCGGCATGACGTCACTGCACATACAGCCTCCACTTTGGCTGGCGCGGCTAACACCCGCATCGTGAAAGCAGCGGTCAACGAAGTGCGCCCATGCCCACTCCAATAATTGCGTGAAATTTGGCTCAATCAGCTGCAGTATTTGCCCATGCACGGCTGATCGTGGGGTTGGGCGCCGTTTGGCGCCGCGACTCGCGCGGGTTACGGGTTGGGCGGGAGGACAGAGTGCGTCATTGAGAGTGTGCGGAGAGGTGATGCGCGTTATTCTCCGCGCTTTTCTTTTCCTACCCCACTCTGCTATAGTATCGATATTTGCAAAGGTGGTCGCTTGTGCTAGGTTATAGACAAGAGTTGGATATCGGCATCTGTTGAACACGCACCATTGTCCTTCGAGCCTGCGACCTTTAGGAGTACGCACTCTCCTCGGCACTTTCTTCAATTCAGGTACCGGAGCGACGTGTGAGCGTAGTTGCTCACCACCACCAGCCCGAGAATGAACTACGCATCATGGATTGAAGAGAAGAAACTCAAGGTACACACACGGTGGATCTACCAGTGACTGCAAACCTAACACGTGCCGTTAGAAAACCTTCATCATGGCCACATTGGCGTCTACACTGGTCGGCACGTTCACGGCGTCTATGGGGCTATGGGAACGCGTCGCAGATAGGCGCGAAAAGCACCGGCAGAAGCAGCGCGACACGATGCAAGATGGCGAAATCAAGGAGTTAAAGCAACAGTTTGAAGAGTCGCAGAAAAAAGCTGAAAACAGACAACAGGAGATCGATCGGCTAAAGAGCGGTGGGGGAGGGCGCGACGACGTTGGAAATAACTTTGAGAGGGATGGCATGATGATTCAAAGAATGTACGATCAAGGTTATAACAGGATAGGCAGCCGGTTTGCACAGGGCGATGGTACGTCTTCCGAGCGCGACAACAGCTACAATACTGACTCTCTTCACAGCCATTGTCGAGAACCAACTGCAAGCACAGATTATCTCTCTTCAACAGACTGTCATAAATGTCCTGCAAGACGCCCTCTACAACGACCGCCAGTTAACCCGCGCCGATATGGCCAAGCTCATCGCCGCTTCGAACCAAGCCCGAGAAGGCTCCTTGGTGGCCTTGCAGGAAGCACAACAGCGTCTAGGAGGCTCGCAAGTAGGCGCTGGCGAGTATCGTCCCGCATCGCCTGCGCGCTCCTTGGTTCCTTCACAACGCGCACCCAGTGCGATCATGGATGTCCCGGAGCAACTCTTCTGCCGCTACGCTCTCGATCTACAACATATGCCCGGTAAACCACTAGCGTCCACATTTGCACCTGGAGGCAGCTGCGCATGTCCTGCATGCGGTGTTCGTCTCGACGTCACCAGCGAAGACTTTTGGATGATTGGGAAGCGAACACCAGTCACCATTCTCGACAAAACATCCGGATATGAAACCGAGATTATGGAGACTCGGGAGTTCCGTCTTGCCCAGCGCTTCGTTATCAAGTGTCACACTCCAGATGGCGAATACGCGTGCACAATATGTAGCAAAGGCAGAGATGTCGACGCAATTTGCCGGACGGTAGAGAGTCTCGTCAAACATGTGGGAACTTACCACGATGTAGGGGAGTTGGAGAGAGAAATAGACTTAAGGGAAGCCAAGGTAGAAACGCGAAGGTTGAGTCTCCCTGCGCCGCGAGCACCGAGCCCACCAAGAAGCGTGCTTAGGGAAGAGGTGATTTACCGGTGATAATCTAACGACCATGAGGGCGTTGATTGCAGTTGACAGTCGGATTTACATTCCACAGCGAGGCGTTTTAGTCGCATTTATATATATCTTTTTTTTAGGGACGGCAGGGTTACATAGGCGCGTGTCACAATTTCTTCCTAGATAAATGAGCAAAGGATATAACGAGATCAATACATTCAATCAACAGTATACTGCTTCCCGGGTACTATGCCTTGAGATTTACCAGATAGACTCTTCCCACGTATATGCTGAGACAAGGTAGCTGTTGTACCTGACGTCGCACCTGACTAACCACCATCCACAGAATTTGAAACTTTCAGCCTCACACTAGAAAAGCTTGTCTAAATGTCAATTGCCACAAGAACGAGGCTCTTTGTAGGGATGGTGCTGTTTAGTCCGAGCAGGGGATGGTGGTCCGTGCGCAAGGGTACATGAATACGTCATTAGGGTGCTGCAGCTGGGAGGTGTGAGGTGTCTACAGCTTACAAGCAGTTCAACGCCAGCTTCACAATTTCATCTACGTTCAATTGGTAATCTATGCACACTTCGCTGCACCATGCTTGGAACCTCGATTGCTGATTTGACTTGGCAGATCGCCAGCTCCCTCTTGTCATCTTCGTCGCAGCGGGAACCAGCTCCGTATGCACCTCACACGCATACTCCGTCAACAACAGTATTGTTGCATATCCCGAATTCCCACCTGAGCACAGATCTGCCATCATGCGGTGTTCACCGTTATCCTTGAGAAATCTAGAGTATCTGAACAGTGCGACTCCCTGAATGATTCCCCTCACGACGCAACACACGAGCGCGAAGCCCCGGAATGTGCATCCCGTGACGGGACTTTCCTTTTGCATTCAAGAATTGGCACAGGATTGCCAAGGCCTAGTAAGGACGCGTCTGGTGGTGACGGTTGGCCTCGCTGCCTCGATGTACTGCCAACGCTGGTGTTGCAATGCATGTCTATTCTGGAGAGCGAACCCTTTATCCTGAACACTACCAAGACACACCTGGAGGAGTAGAAGAGTGTCCGCTTGAGCGATCCTAGTTAACGGCTCACACAGGTCATGAATTCGACGTTTCGCCGGTCCGCCACCGCCGCCGCCCCACCCAACCGCTAGAAATTTTCTTTGTGACCACAAACCACCAATCCGTGACCTGAGCAAAATGAACACAGCAGCGCAACCTGGGTTCTCCTGCCTGAATGATGTTCTCTGATGTCGCTGTTCACGGACAATATCGTTGTGTTTTGTCTTTTTCCCATAATTCAATAGCATCGCCCGGCTAGCTCAATCGGTAGAGCGTGAGACTCTTAGCTTTCACGTCCTAGTCAGACTCGATTGGTTATCTCAAGGTTGTGGGTTCGGTTAGTACTCTCTAAACCCAGTGTTCGATTACAATTTCTAACAATTCGTAGACCCCCACGTCGGGCTTCTTCTTCTTTTTGCGCTCTTTTGATATCTGTAGTCATCGTGGATGAGACGTTGGGCGATTTCTGGAACAGTCGTTTTTTTTTTTTGCTTAAGCCTATGCACCAATATCTTCTGCCACATGGTTAGCTATATCCTTTTATGCAATCCCTAACTCTTCTTCTTTGATGCTGCTATTCACTGCGTGATTTTCACGTTTGCAGTTTCTACCGAGGCTTGCTACTAGGGATGTTGAGCACAATTACAGAGCTTTGGATTGCCTGAGAATGCTCCCACGTGCTGAGCTCATTAAGACATCCTGTTGGGTGTAACTAGTTGTTGACCACCTTCTAGGAATTTCTTAACAGAGTTGTTATTTCTGTCGTGGATCAAGTCTGAGCTCCCCAATGAACATGCGCTGACATAACAGTTATTCGGTCTTTACAATACTAAACACGTTCGTATTCGCTAATACAACTCTGTGTAAGTGGCCACAATAGTTATTGCAACCCGTTTTAATAGGAAGACTTTCCGTAAGGGCAAAGAAAGCCCTTGTTCTTCCAAATTACTCTTTCATCCAACGCCGGAGCCTTTGGTGATTTTTGGTCTTTATCCTTCGGGATGTGATATGTTTTATGGCTCCAGCCCGCATATCCGTCACGCTGGGCATGCTGTTGGTTACATGTTTCTGCTTAGGATCGCAATTCCTCTAGCTTCCCACGAGCTCATCACCTTTTCATTCATTACAAAGCCTTCCAATACTGATGGTCGCCCTGATCTCCTGCTGAGGCTGAGACTATAATTTCTTTTTTTGACGATGATATCTAATCCGCGGCTGTTGTGATCACTATTTTGAGTTGATTTCCTTGTTGCTTATCCAGCGTCTTGCTCTACTCCGATGATATTTTCCTGGCTCTCGTTTCCTTGTGCCGTCCGGAGCACGCTAGCGTTGTATGGGTCCTTTGGCTTGCGGAACCCCAGGCGTGATGGCTTCAATCCGTCGCCTCCACTGCCAGACAGTTCGTGCGACTCGTAGCCGTTTGATGGATTGTCCAATGAGTATGAGGAGCTATTGTGCCTACTACTCCAAAAACTGCGGGTGAAAAGAGGACGAATGATGGTGGTTTGACCAATGATGATTGCGTCGAAGTCTTCTCGACAAGACCAGATGGCCACTGTTTGACCTTGTTGACGCTAGACAGAACGTTAGCAGGGAATGTGGCTTTTCCTGGTGAGAGACACCTGCCGCCATAATGAAGTAAACCTGCAAGATTACTGCTATCAAGATAAAAAAACTGTCAGAGAACATGACCATCAATCCAATCTTGCGGTCCCATGAGGTCTTCAGCGGGAGGATAATAGGGATTGGGATGAGCATAATGTACATATTAGTGAACAGATTCAGCACCAGTATGGTTAACAACAATACTGGATTTTGTGGCATGCAATGTTCTGGCAAGTTCAGTCAGATTCAAGATTGCCTCGAAGTTATGCAGAGTTACTTACGCCCTGGGTCTGGCAGAATCTGCCATACCTTGTGAAAAGGTCGACATGCAATGCCAAGCAGAATCCAAATGGAGATACAGGTTGCGCCGACGAACACCATGGTGGGGACGATGAACATCTTCACCCATACTACGCTGACCACTCGTCTGTAAAGAAACAAAATGTTCAGCTTCAAAGTCCAGATCAGGCCGACGAGAGTGAACCAACCGACCATGCACCACTGGCTGCCCTTTCGGTGTGCGCCTGCTTGCTCAGGGGTGAACGACAGTCGTTCTTCCGTGGTCAGATGCGAAGTATCGCCGGTTCCTCCTATGATGTGAGCAGCTACCGTCTTGCCTGTGTAGCAGGCCTGCGACTGTTAGTGTTTCTTCGCATATTCTCTTTGGATGCATGAGTTGACTTGCCCATGCAAAGATGATCAAATAGTCGTCAGGATGCCATCCAGCGATGCCGACCATTCTCGTGCGCGAGAATATCCTCAGCATGATGGTGACGCTTCCAAACGCGTAGAGAGTCCATCTCCCAATGAGAGCCTGTTCCAGTGAGCTCCTCGCCATAATTCTGGTTATGAAGGAGAACAGCGGAACCTCGCCTACCACGAAGCAAGTGGTTTGACGCCCAGCAATCAAGAAGTACCTCCCCACATTACTTTTACACGCAAGAGAACGCGTCTCGAGGTATATATGCAATGAGCCTCGAATGCATGTTCCCGACCGTGCTTGTCAACCTCCTGGTAGTTTGAAGCACATAAGCATGCCCCCGCCAATCGCTATCGCAGCACAAGGACGAGCATTCATCAACTAGTGCCTGGAGCCTTGCGATACCAACCATTCAGCACCCCAGTCACACTCAAGACGTTGGCTCCGGTGGCCTGACTTATCGCTTATGCAAGGACTGGTGAGATCGGTCCTTTTGTAACAACTGAACACTTCCAAAATGCTTGATATAGCCACGTCTCCACTTACTTGAAACTTCAAGACTCGTCACCCTTCCTCAGGTAAACAACCCCGCGGGCATACATATCGTTCTCCAAGTATAGACTAGGAAGTCGAACCTAATTCTCTAGTCAACCTGCGGGCCGTCACCGGATGCATCGTGGACTCGAATGGTCTGGTCTCTGGAGTAAACAAACGCGGTAAGATCTGCTAGTTCTGTAACATATGCTGAGAATGACTGCATAAACAAGCGATCAGCGCTCGCGTCATCTTTCCTTGACGATACAACTGAGATGGTGCCCCCCCCAAAGAAGGCCCGAACCTCCCGCCCGTGCATGAAACATCAGAGGGCTTCGCATCCTTCATGTGCTATTGTGCAACTGAGCATTTACTCTAGGAGCCAAACACCGCGAAACACCAAGGCTGGCGTAGCGAGCGCACCCAGGCATTATTTACAACCTTGTACAAGCTGCATCAAGCGCAATGGATATTCTGCCGCCATATATTTGTATGACACGAACTGCCGCTGGCTAAACACCGGGTGAAGCCGTAGCGTAAAGGCCTGGACAACTCTGACATGGCGCCAAGTTGCGGGGGACCCTGTCACGCAGAAATAAAAACTTAGTGCACTCACAAAACTACGCTTTCTATAAGCCTTCAAAAAGGGGGATTGGGAGAAGATTCTACAATTCTAAAAGAATGAAATTATGGGGAAGGACCAACTCTATTCACCTAGATATTTTTTTGACATTATTCATTTCATAATGCGTAAGAAGAAGAGGAATAAAAGGGTAAAGTTTTGCGGTTCTGCTTATCATCTGCCAGATTTGGTGAGGAAACGGGGGATTTAGAGTGAGCGTTTTTCTTGTTTACGCGTGCATGTGCCAATGCAAGTGGGGCTTGCTGTGCTACCACTTGTTGCCATTCTGAGTCGAGACTGACTGTAAGGATTCGCCAAACAACTCTCCTAATGAACAACGATCAAAGTATGTAAGCCGTAGTGCGCTGTGCAACAACTTCCGACAAGTGGCAGCTCAAAGAGTTCAGGGACTCGAGAAGCCCCGAATTTTGAGGTTCAAGCCATCCTCTCCTCCCTACTTATTTGTTATTCTTCCTATCTTCTTGCTTTCTGCCACATCCGTAGTGAAACCTATTGCATATTCCCTCATACCCTTTCTCAATCAGTGCGTTGGGAAGCTGAGATATACAACATGGGTTCCATCGACGATTTCAAGAAGTTGTCGTTGAACGATAATTCCAATGATACCAATCGTAGCCGTGCGAAGGATCTCGATGCCCTGATTGTTGGTGCAGGTTTCGGCGGTGTATACCAACTGAAGATTATCCGCGATGCGGGTTACAGTGTCAAACTCGTCGAGCATGGATCAGATTACGGAGGCGTCTGGTACTGGAATAGATATCCCGGCGCACGTGTTGACAGCTCCATTCCCCATTACGAATTCTCTGATCCAGCATTGTGGAAAGATTGGACATGGAAGCAGCGTTTCCCAGGTAGCCAGGAGCTCCGCGCTTACTTCCATCACGTGGCCAAGGTATGGGACCTGAGGAAGGATACGCAGTTCAACGCCTTTGTTTCGTCCGCGACATGGAGTGATGGTGAAGCGAGATGGATGGTGAAGACGAAGGCTGGTGAGACGTACAGGGTGAAGTTCCTGCTGTTGAACACCGGCTTCGCGGCGAAGCGATACATCCCCGATTGGAAAGGCATAGAATCTTTTAAAGGTTGGACAGTGTTGCCGTAGCTGTGGGCCATACTAAGTCCTGCTTAGGAATGTTTCTACACCCATCATATTGGCCTCATGAGAATCTTGACCTTTCTGGCAAGAAGGTGGCTGTTATTGGCACAGGATCCACTGGCATCCAGCTAGCCCAAGAGCTAAGTAGGGTTGCTGGTCATCTCACCGTCTTCCAAAGGACGCCGAATATGTCTTTACCAATGGGACAAGTCGATTACAACCTCCCCGAACAAGCTCTTCCCAAGCCTGAATATCCCAACTTTTTTGCTGGACGCCCGGACGGCTTCTCAGGCTTCTCTTTCAGTTTCCTTCCACGCTCAACCTTTGATGATACTTCAGAACAACGACTGAACACATATGAAGAACTGTGGAGAGAAGGTGACTTTAAATTCTGGCTCGCGACGTACTACGATATGCTTTTCACCAAAGAAGCCAATCGCGAGGCATACAACTTTTGGCGTGACAAGACGCGAGTGAAGATCCACGACAGCAAGGTTGCAGAAATCCTGGCACCAATAGAGCAACCGTACGCCTTCGGTTGCAAACGTATCTCGTTGGAGAACGAATACTTCGAGATGTACAACAAGCCCAACGTCTCTCTCGTTGACATCAGTGAGAAGGGTACACCGATCCAAGAGATTACCGAGATAGGTATCAAGACCGCCGGCAAAGAGCACGAGTTCGACTACATCATTATTGCAACAGGCTATGATGCCATCACAGGCGGTCTGGAACAAATCGACATCCGCGGCCCGTCAGGCGAGAGCTTGAGCGATCACTGGAAGAATGGCGCAAAGACGTACCTCGGAATGGCGGTGGCAGGCTTCCCCAACATGTTCTTCACATACGGGCCACAAGCTCCAACTGCCTTATGCAATGGTCCCACATGTGCTGAGCTTCAAGGCAACTGGATCTTGCAGACGATGAACCACATGAAGGAGAAGTCACTGTGCAAGATAGTAGCGCAGAAGGAGAGCGAAAATGAGTGGAAAGAGCTTATTTGGAAGCTTGCTAACGCGTCGCTACTACCCAGTGTGAATTCCGTGAGTCCTGGTCAGACGATAAATGAAGATTTGTGATGTATTAACATTTTGACAGTGGTATATGGGCACCAACATCCCTGGAAAGACCAGGGAGCCATTGATCTATCTCGGTGGTGTGCCGAGTTACTACAGAACGATCAAAGAGACTGCAGCGAACGGATATGCTGGTTTCGATCTGTCGTGACAGATGGTAACGTGCACTTCGCGGAGTAAAGGAGGAGACTGGTCGCTGGGGCACGTGAAGGTTCTATCAGGGACCAGTGGCGCGATTAAAAACAATGCTCCGCTGGTTTTAAACATAGACGAAAAAGCTGAAGTGGTGTTTGTTTTTGTTTTTTGACATAGCATAGCATGTCGCACACAAGGAACAATAGCAAATTACGATCATGACGGCGTGGTGTTGGATTTTGGCGGTCGGGGAAAGGGCGGCGTTGGTATTGATGCCGGCCGGCCGGCCGGCCGCTTCCGGCCCCCTGATTTCTTGCCAGGCGTTTGCCCAGCCCACTAAACTGACAAGTTTCAGTATATCTGTCGCAAGAGCTGATACTATGGTACACTCCAACATTGCTAAATCTGGCACAAGCGATGCAGCTTTCTTGAAGACTCCAAATCCTTCTGTCCCACCCTGCCTAGGCCTGACGGGGCCTGCCAGATGCACTAAAGCCCACCCTCCCGCACTGTGCCGCATTCTAGTCTCAATGCTCTATATCAACAGCCTATCATACATATACTCGTTACCGAAGAGGCGCTTGCGACTCATGATATTCTGTACCTATGTGCCTGGTGCGCGGGCCAACGCGCAGGACGGGCCAACGCTCACCCCACCAAAACAACACCACCACTTCAACACCTGATAACTCCACCAATATAGATCCAATCTAGAAAGCAATTAATAAAATTAATTTACGCGCACTAGGCGTATTTTTCTTATATACAAAGTTTGCAGAAAAGTATAGTATAGTATAATTTACACTCTTTTAAAGACACTAAGGTGTTTTAACCTTACGCAACCTTAAGTCTTAAAATTAAATAGCTCTCTACCTATAATAGAAGCTAGAGCTCCTATAGTACATTAAACAGCTTACTAGGCAAGGTCTTCTACCTACATAAGCTATAATACAAAATTTTGCTTTATAAATTATAAAAAGAGAGGTTAAAATATACTAAGTTAATTGCTTTGTCTACTAGTACCCTAATAAGCTTATTTTAAAATAGATAATAGGTATAAATAATAATTACTATAAGGCTAATTCTAAAAATTAGCCTATACTTTAATTTCTTACGCAAGAAAATTAAGCAGTACTATATTAAGCTGCGTTATATATATAATATAAATAAGAAGGGCTTTTTTCTTAGTATTCTAAGAAAATTAAAAAGGATTTTTAGTAAGCCCTTATATAAGTAGGAAAAAAGAAAAAGTACTATTTAAGATAGCTTACAAGAGTAAATAATACTTCTAGCTTATATTTATACTAATAGATCTTACCTAGCACCTACTTTTATATATTAATTAACTTTAAGGTTAATATAAAACACTTAGTTATAAGCTCTTAATTTTAAAACTTATTAAGTTTAAATTGCTTTATTACTCTTTAGCTAGATAAATAATAATATTAGTTTTATATAGCTTAAATAGGTATTTAATTACAATACTAAGGCAAAAGCTTAATTTTCTTATTAATTACTTATTTTAGACAGCTATAGATCTTACTTTACTATAAATTTTATTAAGTACTATAATTAGAACAAGATTCTCCTTGCAGTTTATCTTCTTTATTTAACTTATATACTATAGTTTTTTAATATTGCTCTGGCAAGTACTATTGCCTAAAGCTACCCCTTACAGAATAATACCTTCTCCTATAAGCTAATAGTCTAGAGATAGCTCCTTTAACGCGATTTAATACTTAAAGCAATTAAAAAAGCTAGAGCCTTGCTGTACTTAAACTCTCTAATCCCTCTTAAACCTTATTAAGGCCCGCAACGCCTAAAGAGCCTAAAGAGTGTACTTAAAGCGTACCTGCAACGCTTAAAGAGCGCATTAACACTATAAAGAAGTAATATAATAAACTTTAATTCTTATAATAATTATAAAAGTTAAAAGAAAAAGTAGTATAACTAAAAGAAGTTAAACAAGAAGAAACTCTAAATATATTAATACTACTAACTATATTATTTTACGCGTAAAATATACTTAAAACAATACTTACTATATATGTACAACACACGCTAAAACCTAAAGACTTAGCTAAATACTAAGGTAAAACTCTTAAAGAACATTATAAGTTTAGTTATTTTTATAAAGTAGCGTTTTAGCTACTACTATAAGAAAGTAATTTAAGTAATATAGTATTTTAAAGTAGACTTTTAAGAGCTTTAGTATACTTACTATAAGTATTTTTTTAAAGTAAAAAAAGAAGTACTAACTTAAAACTACTTTAAGTAATATATACTTAACTTATTTTTAAACTTTATTAACTATAGCTTTAAAGCAGTAACTGCGTATGCGTACGCTATATAGTAAAAAGACTAGACTATGTAATTATTTATAACTTATCTTAATGTCTTTAAAGATTAACTTTTAATATATACTAAAGTATAAAAAGTTTAGTATTTATTTATAAAACTAAAGCCTAAACTATAGTACGTAATTACTAACTACTATTAAACTTTTATAACTAAAAAAGACTTTATTACGCTTAGCTTTACACTTAAATAAAATTTATGTAAAGTACTTAGTACGTATAATCTACCTTACTAAAGTACTTTTACAAAAAAAAAATACTTTTTTTTAGCTACTACACTAAACGCACTTAAAAAGTGTAAAAATAATAATAATATTATATACTTTAAGTGCTAGAAGAAAGGACACTACGCTAATAAGTGCTAAAGTAGTAACTTTAACAAAGTCCTAGTTAATATAAACTAAATAAAAAAAAGTTAAGCTTTACTATAAACTTAAAGTTAGTAAAGCGTGTGCTAATAAATATTTTACTAAAGATATAGCGCGTGTGTTACGTATATTTAGTAACTAAAGTAAAGAAAAAACTTTAAGTTATTTTAGACTTATAAGTAAATATTAGCTTTATTAGTTAAAAAACAGCTATAGAGATAAATTTAAAACTTATTTAAAATATAGAACTTCTCTGCTTAAGTTAAATTAGACTTTAAAGGCAGGATATATATGCAGTATATAAGCTCTAGCTGCGCTTAATAAATAATAATAGCGTAGAGCATATTACAAAGGTTACTGTATATAAAGTAAATAAAAAGGGCGCACTACTACTACTTAGTAATTTCTTCTTAAGTTAAGAAGGTATCTGTATTAACTGCAAAAGCTAAAAGTAGCGTTAGAAATATATAAGAGTAAATATTAACTTAGTAACTACTATAGTATTTTTAAAAGATATAAGACTTATAAATTTAAAAACTTACTTTTTAAAAGTACTTTAAAGTAACAGCGCAAGTATTAAGCTTAAAGTATATATACTAAATATATTTATAGTATAAGTGCAGTATATACTTAATATATTATAAAATTATACTAATATCTTTAATAATAAAGCTACTAAAACTTTCTTACAGCTAAAAAGCTTAAATTACGTAATTCTTATTTAATAAAGCAAAAAACCTTTTTATAGGCTTTTTTATACTTTTTTTTCTTATAAGCTTTAAGTGCTTTATAAATATATTAAAAAAGCACTGTAGAAGAGATAGATTTGCTACAGCACTAGCTCTACAGGCGCACTAATACTATTTATACTAAAGAAAAATAAAACTCTTTGCTTTTACGTAAATTATTAGAGTCTTAATACTATTATAATAAAAGATTATTGCCTGCTTTTTTTAATTAGAAAGATACTAGACTGCCTATTAAGCGTATGCTACTACACTACCCTAGATTTTAAAAACGCCTACTATTGTCTAAGAATTAAGGCAGGAGATAAGTAGAAGACTGCTTTTAGAATATAATATAGACATTTTAAATATCTTGTTATGCTTTTTAGGCTTACAAATGCCCTAGCAAGTTTTTAAGCCTATATTAATAAAGCTTTAAAAAGGCACTTAGATTACATCTACATAGTTTATTTAAATAATATCTTTATTTATACCTATAATAATAACATTATATTACACTAGCGTACTATACGCGCTATACTTAACTTTTTATAAAAAGTAGAGTTATACGTAAATTTTAAAAAGTGCATATTTGCTTTAAACAAAGTTTATTTCCTAAGATTTATTACTATAAGAAGTAGGATTTGCGTAGATCTAGCGCGTGTTACTACTATTAAGTAATAGCCTACACTTACTAGTATTAAGGAGCTGCAGTTTTTTCTAGAATTTGTAAATTTTTATTAGTGTTTTATTAAGAACTATGCTATAAAAATAGCACTTTTATAGTACTTGCTTTACACTACAGAAGATAGTAAGAGATAGCTCTAAATAATAACGTGTGTATATTTTAAGCAATAATACCTGCAGGTTGTGAAGATCGTCCGTAGATAATCTGTGTTGGTTCTCTTGGAATAAGTGAGTGCGATGGACGAGAAGTTGTACTAGCACAATTAGTAGATCGATGTAATAGCACAGGTGGTTGTGTTAGCACGTTTAGTAGAACAATGTAATAATACAGAGGGGTTAAGAATTAGGTAATTCTTAGATTGCACTTAAAGTTAAACACAATAAACTATAAGGGTTTATTGCCTATGCTATATACCTAAGAGAGTATTATGTTGTCCTATACGTCCTACGTTGTCCTATAAGTAAGACATCGTAAGACTCTGTAGTACATTGTAGGACGCACGTAGCCTGTCCTATAGAGGATCTCCGCTAAGACTGTAGAATCACGTGCTAGATGTAAAGTGGCGTTATCTGTTAGCGCACAAAGGTCTGCCCTTTGTTTAGGTTGCCTAAAGTCTTTTCCTGCTACTATTCTTCCTACATAGTTAGTATGTTCTCTCTTTTTAAGTTTGTAACACTATCTTTCCCTTCTTTTATTTATGTCCTTATAAATTAGCCTAATAGTTTCCTATAGTACCGCTTATTGTTATACTACTAGTAATTACATAAGTAGAACTAGTTAACTTACTATAGTTACTTGTTAATATTGCACAAAGAACAATTTAGAGTGTCGTATGTTGTTATTAAAAAAAAAGTATAGAAATTACTATCGCAATAGTATAAAGAAATATGGTTTAGTAAAAGTTTCTTTGCTAGATTATTTAAAGTTAAACTAAGAGCTAGCTTGCTTAGAACAACAGAAGTCTAAGGCTAATGCGGTAGAGTTAGTAGTGCTAGAGGCGCTCTTAGCGGCGCGTGCAAAGAAAGATTAGCTTTATAAACAGCGTAAAGTGTTAGCGCGTTATAAACAAGAATTAATAGATAAGTTAAAAAAGTTTGTTAAAGAGATTAAAGCTTTAGAGGCTGTAGAGAACATTAACTGTAAAGTTAGTGTTTTTAAAAGTAGTCTAATGCCTAGTACTTTAGCGTTAGATTAGGGCACTTTTCCTTTAACTTATTTAAAAAGTAATTTTATCTTTAACAACTTTCTTGTTGAGTTATATAGTACTGCGTAAGCAGCTAGCAGCAGTTTATAAAGTTTATATCTAGTTCTTATATATTGTTGCTGTCTAAGTAACTTAACTATATAACTAGATATTATTTACTAAGTAGCATCTCTAAGTCTGCTAGTTTTAACATGTTAATATAGAATCTTAAGTAGATTTTTGCATCTAGTAAGAGGTTAAGTGTATATATAACTAGTCCCTTCTAGTCTAGAATTAAAAATAGTCTAACTTTAACATTGTTAAGTTCTTTATTTAGTTGTTTAGTGCAAAAATTCTTTATAAGCAAATATACTTTATCTCTTTTCTTTAGCTAAGGTGCTATTTTTTATTTTTAGTTAATATATAAAATGCTTTAGCGTTAAGCCTTCTTAAGTGTTGTTTTAAGTAACTTATATACTATTTTAAGCTTATTAGCTGTTGCAATAGCTACTTCTGTTTTTTAGCTTAGAAATGTACGTGTAAAGAGATTTAGGTGTCTTTTATAGTTTACGTAAAACAGTGTCTGTTCTGTAGACTCTAATATCTTGTTGTTATATACTATTTGTGCTATAGGTAGTAATAATATCTAATTGTTTTACTATTAGTTAATATATATCCTAAGATAGGCTTTTATTATGCAATTTATTTATTTTGTTTGTCTGTCTGTTTGCGGATAATAGGCTGTTAATAGCTTTTTTTTTGTTTTAATTGCGGCTAATAATATTGTCTAAAAGTTAGAGGTAAAGAGCTTGTCTTTATTACTAATAATTAACTTCCGTATGCTATAATATTTAATAATTTAGTTGTTAATAATGTATGCTAGCTGTACTGCTGTAAAATCTTTTTTAAAAGCAATATACTCTACTTATTTTGTAAATTAATTAACTACTACAAGAATTGCGTTGTAAAATACTTTAGTAACAAGGTCTCTTAAAACTAGTAGGCCTATAACAAAGTTTATAGAGATGTCTAACTATAGTATGTTAGGTAGCTTTATTGCTTGCATTTCTTTGTAAAGTGCGTAGGTACTGTGCTTGTTTTTCTAACAGTTTGCGCACTTAGCAATAAAAGAGGTAACTTTGTTCTTTATTTCTAGAAACTTATAATTTCTTTTAATAAGTTTTATAGTTTATGTAATACTAGAATAACTGTGTATAGGGTTGTTGTAATATTATTTAATAATTACTTTTTATAATTCTTCTAGTATGTTATATGTAATTTGTAGGACTATGTTTAGTGTTCTTACTAGTTCTAGTAATTTATTTTTGTTAATCTTAAGTATTACAGTGTTAATAATTTTCTTTATTCCTGCGATATTATATTGTCGGCTAAGAGCATCTACTCTACTGTTGTTTTTTCTAGGTGTATATATAATCTTAAACTTGTATTATCTAAGTAGTTCTAACTATTTTACTTATTGTTAGTTAAGTACCTTAGTAGTTGTGAAATTAACTAAGTTCTTATAATCTCTAAATATTGTAAGTTCTAAGCAGCTTTCTACGTATGCTCTTTAATGCTATAAGTATATAACAATAGCTAGCAGCTCCTTGTTATAGATGTTGTATTATTTTTTAAGTCTAAAGAATTTTTGTAAATAGTACGCGATTAGGTGCTATTTGCTTTTATGTAGTTAACTAGCGCAGCCTTTAAGTGCAAGGTCTAATACGTTAGTTTTAAAGCGCAATAGTTGTTTTACTTAAAATATTCTAAAGTATAGTAGTTTTATGCTTACTTTCTTAAGCGTTTAAAAGGCGTTTTCTACTTTTTTACTCTACTTAAAGAGTATCTCCTTCCTTATAAGTCTTGTTAACAGAATAGTAATTTTAGAGTAGTTTTTAATAAACTGTTAGTTAAAGTTTAGAAATTTTAAAAATAATTATATTTTCTTAACTATTGTTAGGTGTAGCTATTCTTTAACTACTTATATTTTTTCTTTACTTATTTGTACTTCCTGTGCTCCTACTATGTATTTAAGGAAAGCAACTTTATTCTTATAAAACTTATATTTTTTTAGTTTAAGCTAGAGGTTAAACTAGTCTAGGCACCTTAGTACTATACAGACATGTTCTATATAATTTTTTAAGTTCTTAGAGTAGATAAGGATATTATCTAAGTATGCTATAACAAAGATGTTTAAATATAATCTTAACACGTTATTAATAAGTTCTTAAAATATTACTAAGGCGTTTGTAAGCCTAAATAGTATAATAGTATATTTATAGTGTCTGTATTGTGTGTAGAACGCTGTCTTCTATTTTTTACCTTTCTTTATTTTAATAAGGTAGTATCTATTTTAGAGGTCTAATACAGTAAAGACCTTAGCGTAAAATAATTAATTCTAAAGCTCTATAATATTTAGTAATAGGTATTAATTCTTTACTATAATATTGTTAAGTTTCTAGTAGTTAACGCATATCTTTAGTAGCCTATTCTTCTTTAGTATAAAGAGTATAAGAAATCCTACTAGCAATATTAAAAGTTTAATGTATTTTTTTCTTAAATTCTTATTTAGCTTAGTCTTTAGTTCTTTAAGTTCTATCTCTAATAGTTAGTAAATTAGCCTAAAAGGTAGAGTCTTCTCTTCTTCTAGGATAATCTTATAGTCCTAGGGTTAGTGTTTTAGTAAGGCTTCGCTATTTACTACTTCTATAAAAAAGTGCTAAAATTCTTTATACTTTTTTAGGATATTTAGAGTTACGCGCTTTTTTAAAACTCTAACTTTATAACTTAAAGGTACTTTACTAGTATCTGTTAAGTTAAACCCTTATGTTGTAAGGTTATTCTTAATTAAAGTCTGCTATCTCTTAGCAATATTATTAATCTTCCTTTTATTTACTATTATAGTTGTTAGATATATAGGCTAGCTTATAGTTACGTCTAATTTATAGCACTTAAATAAGAACTTCTTTAACTTCTAGTTAATTTATAAGTTATATTCTTGTAACTAAAGAATTCCTAATATAATATTGTAAGTAGCTAATCTAAAAATGTCTAGGTCTAACTCTTTTTTATATTTCTAAATGCTAAGCGTTACCTTGTTAACCTTATGCGTAATAGTTATCTTGCCTAGTATAGGCTAACTGTTTATTATATATAGTAGGTAAAGTTCTTATTTTTTTAGTGTTTATAGGCCTACTACTTGCACTACTTAAGAGAAAACGAAGTTAGCTTAAGAGCTAGAATTTACTAATACTATTATCTAATATTTGTTAAGCTTTACTAGTAGCTTAAGAAGGCTTAGAGAGTTAATTGCGTTTATTGCTCTAGCAGTTCTAAGTGTCTAGAGCGTCTATCTAAAAAAAACTGTGTGCTAAATCTATAGAACTTCTTAGTAACTATATATAGTTTGTATTTAATATTAAAGCACGTGTGCTATAAGGGCTAGTTACACTTTTATGCATAGGTTCTATTCTTGTAATCCTTCTGCTATGTTATGTGTATCTATAAAGTCTTTTCTAAATTATTATATTTATAGAAGTATAAGCTATATTGTTTATTTTATAAGTATACTACGCATTTGTTGTTGAGGCAGTTGTACTATAAGTATTAGTATTAAGGTATTCTCTTTAGTTTCTTAAGAAACTATTCTAATTTGTACTTGTCTAAATAGTGTATTGTGTAGCTATTATATATATATGCTGTCTAGGAGTACCTTGCGTATTCTAGATTACGCAAGTCTATTTAATAATACATATTTATAGCGCGGCTGTTGCTCTAAGTTCTACGCTTCTAGCGTGTCGCCTAGAGTTTTTTGTAAATCTTTTTTTTTTCTTTATTTAAAAGTTAGTGCGTTAGTTTATTCTAGAATGCCTTAGTATCTTAAGTCTATTTTTATACAAAGTTGTTGTATAAGGCTTTGTTAATAGTTACCTTTAAAATAATCTCTTTCTTCTATAGTTTCTCTAGTAAGTTAGCATACTAGTAGTATTTAATAAATATTTTTTTGCAGGGTCCTGTAAAGATATTCTTAGGTTGTCTAAGCTGCTTTAGCAGAACGTTAATTTTTTTAGCTAGGTTGTTTAAGTATTATGTTTCTAAAAGTAGTAGTACTTATATGTTAATATCTTGCTTATCTAGCGTGATAGAGTATTTCTATACAGCTAGTAGTAAAATTTCTTAGTCTTAGGCTGTTAGTGCTTCCTTTGCTACTAGTGTAGAGAGCTAGTAGGTTTCTTAGAACCTAGCTATCTTTTTATACTTAGTTTAGTTAGCAAGTACTATTGCCTAAAGCTACCCCTTACAGAATAATACCTTCTCCTATAAGCTAATAGTCTAGAGATAGCTCCTTTAACGCGATCTAACACTTAAGGTAATTAGAAAAGCTAAAGCCCTGCTGCATCTAAACTCTCTAATCCCTCTTAAACCCTATTAAGGCCCGCTACACCTAAAGAGCTTAGGGAGCGCACCTAAAGCGTACCTACAATGCTTAAGGAGCGTATTAACGCTGCAGAGAAGTAATGCAATAAACTTTAATTCTTGTAATAATTACAGGAGTTAGAAGAAGAAGTAGCACAACTAAAAAAAGTTAAATAAAGAGGAATTCTAAATATACTAACACTACTAACTATATTATCCTGCGCGCGGAACGCACCTAAAGCGACACCTACTATGCATACGTAACGCGCGTTAAAACCTAAAGACCTAGCTAAATACTAAGGCAAAACCCTTAAGGAATATTACAAGTTTACCTATTTTTATAAAGTAGTGTTTTAGCTACTACTACAAAAATTTAAAAAAGATAACAATAAAGTAATTTAGGCAATGCAGTATTTTAGAGCAGACTTTTAAAAGCTTTAGTATACTTACTATAAGCATTTTTTTAAAGCAAAGAAAGAAGTGCTAACTTAGAACTACTTTAAGCAATATATGCTTAACTTGCTCTTAGACTCTATTAACTATAGCTTTAAAGCAGCAACTGCGCATGCGTATGCTATATAGCAAAAGAACTAGACTATCTAATTATTTACAACTTATCTTAATGTCCTTAAAAATTAACTCCTAACATATACTAAAGCACAAAAGGTCTAGCACCTATTTGCAAAACTAAGGCCTAAACTATAGCGCGCAATTACTAACTACTATTAAATCTTTATAACTAGAGAAGACCTTATTGCGCTTAGCTTTACACTTAAATAGAATTTGCGTAGAGCACCTATTACGCATAATCTACTCTACTAAAGCACTTTTATAAAAAAAAAAAAGAATACTCTCTTTTAGCTACTATATTAGACGCACATAAGAAGCGTAAGAATAGTAATAATATTACATGCTTTAAGTGCTAAAAGAAAAGACACTTCGCTAATAAGTGCTAAAGCAGCAACCCTAATAAGGTCCTAGTTAATATAAACTAGATAGAAAAAGGTTAAGCCTTGTTGTAAACCTAGAGTTAGTAAAGCGCGTGCTAATAAATATTTTACTAGAAATGTAGCGCGCGTGTTACTTACGTTTAGCAACTAAAGTAGAGAAAGAACTCTAGGTTATTTTAGACTTATAAGTAGATGTTAGCCTTATTAGTTAAAAAACAGCTATAGAGATAAATCTAAAACTTATTTAGGATGCAGAACTTCCCTGCCTAAGTTAGATTAGACCTTAAAGGCAGAATATATACGCAGCATACAAGCTCTAGCTGCACTTAATAAATAATAATAGCGTAGAGCGCATTATAAAAGTTACTGCGTACAGAGTAGACAAAAAAAGCGCACTACTACTACTTAGCAATTTCTTTTTAAGTTAAAAAAGTATCTATATTAACTGCAGAAGCTAGAAGTAGCGTTAGAAATATATAAGAGTAAACATTAACTTAGTAGCTACTAAAGTATTCTTAAAGGACGTAAAACTTATAAATTTAAGAACTTACCTTTTAAAAGTACTTTAAAGTAACAGTGTAAGCATTAAGCCTAAGGCATACGTGCTAAACGTATCTACAGCGCAAGTACAGCGCATACCTAATATGTTATAAGATTATACTAATGTCTTTAATAATAAAGCTACTAAAACTTTTCTATAGCTAAAAAACTTAGATTACGCAATCTTTATTTAATAAGGCAAAGAACTTTTTTATAGGCCTTTCTATACTTTTTTTTCTTATAAGCTTTAAGTGCTCTGCAAATATATTAAAGAAGTACTATAGAAGAAATAGATTTACTATAGCACTAGCCTTATAGGCGCACTAATACTATTTGTACTAAAGAAAAATAGAACTCTTTGCCTTTGCGTAAATTATTAAAGTCTTAACGCTATTATAATAAAAGATTGTTGCCTGCTCTCTTTAATTAGAGAGATACTAGACTGCCTATTAGGCGCACGCTACTACACTACTTTAGATCTTAAAGACGCTTACTATTGTCTAAGAATTAAGGCAGGAGATAAGTAGAAAACTACTTTTAAAACATAATACAGATATTTTAAATATCTTATTATGCCTTTTAGGCTTATAAATGCCCTAGCAAGTTTTTAAGCTTATATTAATAAAGCTTTAAAAGAGCACTTAGATTATATCTGCGTAGTTTATCTAGATAATATCCTTATCTATACTTATAATAACAATATTGCGCTACACTAGCGTGCTGTACGCGCTGTACTTAACTTTTTACAAAAAGCAGAGTTATATATAAATCTTAAAAAGTGCACATTTACTTTAAACAAAGTTTATTTCTTAAAATTTATTATTATAAGAAGCAGCATTTATGCAGATCTAGCGCGTGTTGCTACTATTAAGTAATAGCCTACACCTACTAGTATAAAAGAGCTGCAGTTCTTTCTAGGATTTGCAAATTTTTATTAGTGTTTTATTAAGAACTACGCTGTAGAAACAGCACCTTTTACAGATATCTTAAAAGAGAAACAGGCGTTCTACTAGAACAAGAATACAAATACTACTTTTATAAAGCTAAAGTAACGCTTTATATGTACGCCTATCTTATATTACTTTAAAGATACACGTATAATTTGTGTTAAGATAGATGCTTTAACTTTTGCTATATTAGGCATATTGTCTTAATTATTTAAGAATAAAAAGTAGCATTCTGTTGCGTTTTACTTATAAAAACTATGAAACGCTAAGCTAAACTATAAAGTATATAACTTTAAACTTTTAGCTATTGTACAAAGTTTTAAGAAATAGCAGTATTACTTAAAAAGCGCTTAACACACTATTTAGGTGTTAACTAATTATAATAACCTGCGCTCTTTACGTGCTGTATAAAAGCTAAACTAGCGTTAAGCATGCTAGGCTTTGTATTTAGAGGCTTTTAATTTTAAAGTTAAATACTGCCTAAGGCGTACAAACCCTGCGGACAGACTATTAAGAAGAGTAGATTATAAATAGGAGAACTTATTATTAACTTAACTATTGCCTATACTACAGAACAAACTTCTAGTAAGAGTAGAGCATAGTAGAATAGAAGGTTCTACAACTTAGTATAGCTAGAAAGGCGCATGTAAGACGTATGTAGCTAACATTTATAAAACAAAGGGTATCTAAACTACTAGTGCTATAAGGTGTATACTATGCGTACTACGCTCTCTAGCTAGAGTATTAGTTAGTAGTAAATCTGCGATAGTAGAGTTAGAAGCTTTAATAGATAAACTATGCTAGTTGCAATAAAAAAACGCCTTTGCCTTATAGTAAGTTGCAAACTCTATATAAGCAGCACGCACTTAAAATAGCAGCAGCGCGTAAGTGTAGCACGTTAATAATAAAGAAGTTCTAAAATATAAAGGTAGAATTTATATTCTACTAGAACAAGCTATTAGGTAAAAGATTTTATTACAGAATTATAACACGCGCATAGCAGGTTATTTTAGCACACGCAGGACTTATAAGCTTATTAGTAAGCTATATTACTAGCTAGAGCTAGGCTATAATATTTAGAATTACGTGAAGACTTATGTAGTATACTAAAGGAGCAAGGCTTAAAACATAGTAAATATAGTTAGTTATTACTATTACTAATTTCTAATAAGATATTTAAAGAAGTAAGCCTTAATTTTATAACAAGGCTGCTACTAGCAAAGAATAATAGTTTAAGTTGCGTGTTTAATGCAATTCTTGTAATTATTAACTGCTTTTTAAAAATAGCAATTTATATACCTGCATTAAAAATATAAAATGCAAAATAGTTTACAGAATCCTACTTTAAATATATTATTTTAAAATATAGAGTTTAGAAAGGCATTATATCTAATTGCAGTTTAATCTTTACCTTTACATTTTAGATAGAAATATGCTACTAATTATAAGTAAAGCGTAGGCTAAGCACAGCCTTCTACCTGCAGACAGACAGGTAAACTAAACGCTAAAACTAGATAATAGAGCAATACCTAAGAACGTTCACCTTAGAGAAATAGAATAATTAGGTGTTACTTTTAACAACTGCACAATTCGCGTACAATAACTCTATCTATAAATTAATAAAAATAACACTTTTTTACTTAGTATACGGTAAGCATTTATTGCTTACGTTGCCTTTTAAGGACAGCAGGCTAGAAGGGGAGGTACTAGACGCTATAAACAGAGTGTAGCGCATACATAGCGCATATGTAACAGCAAGAGAATACTTCTTAGTAGTATAAGAATACTAACACTAATACTATAACAAAAAACATAAACTAAAGATCTTCTGCTAAGAAAACTTAGTTCGCCTTAGCATAAAGAATATTAACTTAGCCTACTAACTTAGCAAGAAGCTTTCTAGCAAGTTTATAGAACTATTTTAAGTGTAAGAAGTAGTTAGAACGCAGGCTTACTAACTATAACTACTACTTTACTATTGCATTTATAATATCTTTTACGTCTTTTTACTAGAATAATAAGAATTACGCAGTAGTTAAGAAAACAATACTTAGGCACTAGAAATTAGCTCTAAAGGTAAAGAAATCTAGAAAGTTAAAAAGATATTAGGGAAACAAATTAGGAATAGCTAGCTAGAGTATTAGCTGCGATAGAAAGGCTATAACAAATTATAGAATACCTAGACTCTAGCATTGTAGTTTAAAGATATAGAAAAACTAATTAAGGAATATAAGCATAAGCAAAGATTATTACGTCTTAAGCGCGCTAAAAGAATATACTAAA
>WBOK01000421.1:0-53243 GCA_009289805.1 Alternaria gansuensis | reverse complement strand
ATTTGTGGATCACAACGCACTCCCATATGCCTTGCCGTGATCCCTTCTGCCGATACTGATCCGTAAGTCTTGCCTGCGCCGTTACATGCTTAAGGATTGTAAGCTATACTACGCCCTAAAATAGATAGAATAAGTTAGTTTTAACTAGGATACTGCGGCTAAGAAAAGAACTTACTACTTTAGGCTACTATATAAACGTCTAGGCAAAATTCTAAAATAGCCTTTATTAACTTAAGTCTTATTATAGTTAAAGGCAGAAATTTAAAATTTTTGTAACGTTACTAATAACGTACTTAATTAACCCGCCTTTAGTGTAATACTAAAGAAGTTTATAAGTAAAGACTTTTAACTAGAATTAAGGTATAGAGGTAAAGCCTTTAGTTCTACAAACGTAGCAACTAGTTTAATAGACTAAGATTACTATAATAATGTTCTCTAGTAGTTCTAATAGTTCTAGGAATAGCTATACAACTTTGCTACATATAAATATATTAATAGGCTTAATAATATTAATGCTGCTAATATTATAATAGAGGGTAGATAGAACGCTTTGTATAACTTTTTTAAGTTAAATGCTACTACGCGCTTAAAGGAAAAAAGTCTTTTCTTTTACTAGGATATTAATTGTGTCTAGGATAGAGGGGTAAGAAAACGAGGAAGGCTAAGTAAAAATATAAGCACCTAAGAAAGTAATTAAACAATTTAAGATAATGCTTTAATTTTTAACTTACAGCTTATAAATATAAAGTTTCTATAAAAAAAAGTATAAAGTAAAATACTTTTTGCAAGTTAGCTTTATAATATACTATTTTTAATTGTAAGGCTGCTATAGCTGTTTTAACAAGAAAACAATATGTTAGCTAATTTAAAGCACTTATAGCAAAGACGCAAGAAAAAAGCTATAAAGTTTATAAATACGCTTTTTAACTTTAAGCTAAAAAAGATAATATAAAGTTAGCTAAACTGCATTACAACTACCTTGCTTAAGCAAAAAGTGCAAGAGGTTACTATATCTAACTTTATAGTATAAAATAACATTTAAAAATAACTGTGTAACTTTCTAGATAATAATATTAGTATTGTAGATAGTTTAGAAACGCTTAGCGTTATAATTAGTAGAGAAATTGTAGAATTTAGGTGTAATTTAGCGCACTTAGAATTTATTCTAACTACTAATTAGCTAAACTAGCTCGCAGGCTAAGAATACCCTACTAATAAAACTTTACTAATTGCACTAACAATTGCAAGCCTGTATTACAATATAATAAATATATATTAGTTAAATACTTAAACTTAACATAAAGTGTATAGAAAAAGTAATTTTTAAATTAATAAGTTAGATAATGTACCTACTAAAGAAGTACGTAGAGTTTAACAAAGAAATAAATAAGTTTTTGCCTAAATAGACTTGCTAGAATACTAAGTTGTTGTTAACAGCAATTTTTTAAAGTGCTTAATTAACACTAGAGCATAAATAAATATTTTAAAACTTAGTACTACATAAGCATTAAAGATACTATATAAAATAATAGAGCAGAGACTTAGGCAGCTATCCCCTAGTATTACTTTAGCTAATAGAACTTATAATCTGTTTGTTAGGACAGCATTTAATATACCTATACAAATAAAGATAGTTACTATTAAAACTACTTTTAGAATTGTTGCTAATGTTACTAGATCTGCAATTCTAGGAGGACCTTAGTGTGCATGCGTAAGGATAGCAATATAATACAACGCGTTTAGACAAATTACGTACTAAGTTCTTTCTAAGAATAGTACTAGGAACGTAATATTTGTTATATCTAATTTATTACTAAGTGTGAAGATCGTCCGTAGATGATCTGTGTTGGTTCTCTTGGAATGAGTGAGTGCGATGGACGAGGGGTTTGTACTAGCACGATTAGTAGATTAATGTAATAGCACAAGGGTGTGTTAGCACGTTTAGTAAAACAATGTAAATAACACAAAAGAGTTAAGAATTAGGTAATCCTTAGATTGCACTTAAAGTTAAATACACTAAGCTATAAGAGCTTAATGCCTACTGCTATATACTAACAAGTGTATACTCTGCTTAGTATGCTTAGTTGTGCTAAAAGCACTAAGCACTAAGTAGTCCTATAGTATAATTAGTGTTGCTTAGTTATACTAAGAGCACTAAGCACTAAGCAATTACGTAACTGCTAGCTGCTTGTTAGGTTATTGTCTAAAAATGCTAACGTTTTTATAAAAACTTCTCTACAAGTCCTAGTTCTAGGTCTTAACACTATCCTCTTTCTTTCTAGTAAGTTGTCCTTAAGTTATATAACAGTAGCGAAGTCTTAGCTTATAATAAAACTATTTTTTTATTATAAATAGTGTTAGCTACTTTATTCTTATCTTACTATGCTTAAGTAAAAACTTCTTACTAGTACTAATTGCTGTTACTGTCTTTGCAACTTTATTAATTTCTTTAAAAAAGCTATATTTTAAAAATACTCTACTTGTGCACATAACAAGCGCGTGTGTAAAGTATATATTTATTTAAGAAAGTGTAGCGAGTGTTTACGTTAGAGCTAATAGTATAACGTTTAAGTAACAAAGTTAAAGTTTAAGCATTTAGCTATAAAAAAAGAAAGGCTACGCGCATGCATAAAAGAAAGTTGTAATACGTAAAATACTATAATAAAAATATATAAAAAAGCGTTAGAAAAGTTGCGCGTATAGCGCGCTTGCAAGGAGTAGCTTTATTTACAAATAAATTTATTAAACTATTACGCAGAGGATGTAATAGTAGTAAAGTTCTATAAGATTAAAGAGTTAGAGTATAAGAAAGCTAAAGAAACTATAGAGTTTTTTAGTGTCTTTAAGAGTTTAGCCTTAAACCTTTTGCCTAGCACCTAGAGTGCTTTTAAGGGCTTACTACTTAATTATTAAAAAGCTTTTAATTTTAGTAGTATTTTATAAGGTGTAGACAGTAGTTTGTAAAGTTTATATTTAGTTTTTATATATTGTTACTGTCTAGGTAACTTAACTACTTAACTAGATATTTTTTGCTGTTACTATTGTTTTAGTGTGCAAGAATTTTCTTAATTTTAAATTTATTTTCTTTTTTTATCTTATAATAAAAGGTTTTCTAGAGTAGCGTCTTTAGGTCTGCTAGTTCTAGCATGTTAATATAGAATCTTAAGTAGATTTTTACATCTAGTAAGAGGTTAATTATGTATGTAACTAGTCCCTTCTAGTCTAGAATTAAAAATAGTTTAACTTTAATATTGTTAAGTTTTTTGTTTAGTTGTTTAGTGCGAAGATTCTTTATAAGCAAATATACTTTATCTTTTTTTTTAGCTAAGGTACTATTTTTTATTTTTAGTTAACATATAAAATGCTTTAGCGTTAAGCTTTTTTAAGTATTATTTTAAGTAACTTATGTACTATTTTAAGCTTATTAGCTATTACAATAGCTACTTTTATTTTTTAGCTTAGAAATGTACGTGTAAAGAAATTTAGGTGTCTTTTATAGTTTACGTAGAATAGTGTTTATCTTGTAAACTCTAATATTTTGTTGTTATATGCTATTTATGCTATAGGTAGTAATAATACCTAGTTATTTTGCTATTAGTTAACATATATTTTAAAATAAGCTTTTATTATATAATTTATTTATTCTATTTGTTTATTTATTTGTAGGTAATAAGCTATTAATAGTTTTTATTTTATTCTAATTGTAGCTAATAATGTTGTCTAAAAATTAGAGGTAAAGAGCTTATCTTTATTACTAATAATTAACTTTAGTATGCTGTAGTGCTTAATAATTTAGTTGTTAATAATGTGTGCTAGCTATACTGCTGTAAAATCTTTTTTAAAAGTAATATACTTTACTTATTTTATAAATTAATTAACTACTACAAAAATTGCGTTGTAAAATACTTTAGTAATAAAGTTTCTTAAAACTAATAAGCTTATAATAAAGTTTATAAAGATGTTTAACTATAGTGCGTTAAGTAGCTCTATTACTTATATTTCTTTATAGAGTGCGTAGGTACTATGCTTATTCTTTTAACAGTCTGCGCACTTAGCAATAAAAAAAATAACCTTGTTCTTTATTCTTAGAAACTTATAATCTCTCTTAATAAGTTTTATAGTTTGTGTAATACTAAGGTAACTATATATAGGGTTGTTATAATATTATTTAATAATTACTTTCTGCAATTCTTCTAGTATGTTAAGTGTAATTTATAAAACTGCGTTTAGCATTTTTACTAGTTCTAGTAATTTATCTTTGTTAATCTTAAGTATTATAGTATTAATAATTTCTTTTATTTTTGTAATATTATGTTGTTAGCTAAAAGCATTTACTTTGCTGTTGTCTTTTTTAAGTGTGTATATAATTTTAAACTTATATTATTTAAGTAGCTTTAACTATTTTACTTAATGTTAGTTAAGTACCTTAGTAGTTGTAAAGTTAACTAAGTTTTTGTAATTTATAAATATTATAAGTTCTAAGTAGCTTTCTGCGTATACTCTCTAATACTATAAGTATACAATAATAGCTAGTAGCTCCTTGTTATAGATGTTGTATTATTCTTCTAGTCTAGAGAATTTCTATAAATAGTACGTAATTAAGTGCTATTTACTTTTATACAATTAACTAGCGCAGCCTCTAAGTACTAGGTCTAATGCATTAGTTTTAAAGCGTAATAGTTGTCCTACTTAAAATATTTTAAAGTATAGTAGTTCTATGCTTGCTTTTTTAAGCGTCTAAAAGGCGTTTTCTACTTCTTTACTTTACTTAAAAGGTATTTTCTTTCTTATAAGTCTTGTTAATAAAATAGCAATCTTAAAGTAGTTCTTAATAAACTATTAGTTAAAGTTTAAAAATTCTAAAAATAATTATATCTCTTTAACTATTGCTAGGTGTAGCTATTTCTTAACTACTTATATTTTTTTTTTACTTATTTATACTTCTTGTGCTCTTACTATATATCTAAAGAAAGCGACCTTATTTTTGTAAAACTTATATTTCTTTAGTTTAAGCTAGAAGTTAAACTAGTCTAGGCACTTTAGTACTATACAGACATGTTCTATATAATCTTTTAGGTTTTTAAAGTAAATAAAGATATTATCTAAGTATGCTATAATAAAAATATCTAAATGTAATTTTAATATATTATTAATAAGTTTCTAAAATATTGCTAAAGCGTTTATAAGCCTAAATAGTATAACAGTATATTTATAGTATTTATATTATATTTAGAACACTGTTTTTTATTCTTTACTTTTCTTTATTCTAATAAAGTAGTATCTATCTTAGAGGTTTAATATAGTAAAGACCTTAGCGCAAGATAATTAATTCTAAAGCTTTATAATATTTAGTAATAAGTATTAATTCTTTACTCTAATATTGTTAAGTTTCTAGTAGTTAACGTACATCTTTAGTAGCCTATTCTTCTTTAGTATAAAAAGTATAGAAAATCCTACTAGTAATATTAAAAGTTTAATATATCCTTTTCTTAAATTTTTATTTAGCTTAGTCCTTAGTTCTTTAAGTTTTATTTCTAATAATTAATAAATTAGCTTAAAAAGTAGAGTTTTTTTTTTTCTAGAATAATTTTATAATCTTAGAGTTAGTGTCTTAGTAAAGCTTTGCTATCTACTACTTTTATAAAAAAGTACTAAAATTCTTTATACTTTTTTAGAATATTTAAAGTTACGCGCTTTTCTAAAACTCTAACTTTGTAACCTAGAAGTACCCTACTAGTATCTATTAAGTTAAACCCTTGTGTTATAAAGTTGTTTTTAATTAAGGTCTACTATTTTTTAGTAATATTATTAATTTTTTTTTATTTACTATTATAGTTGTTAGATGTGTAGGCTAGCTTGTAGTTGCGTCTAATTTATAGTACTTAAATAAAAACTTCTTTAACTTCTAGTTAATTTATAAGTTATATTCTTATAACTAAAGAATTTTTAATATAATATTGTAAGTAGCTAATTTAAAAACGTCTAAGTCTAATTCTTTTTTATATTTTTAGATGCTAAGCGTTACTTTGCTAACCTTGTGCGTAATAGTTGTCTTGCCTAGCATAGGCTAGCTGTTTACTATATATAGTAGGTAAAGTTCTTATTTTTTTAGTGTTTATAAGCCTACTACTTGCACTACTTAAGAAAAAACAAAGTTAGCCTAAAAGCTAAAGTCTACTAATACTATTATCTAATATCTGTTAAGCTTTACTAGTAGCTTAAGGAGACTTAAAGAGTTAATTACGTTTATTGCTTTAGTAGTTCTAAGTGTTTAAGGCGTCTGTCTAAAAAAGACTATGTACTAAATTTATAGAACTTCTTAGCAACTATATATAGTTTATATTTAATATTAAGGTATATATACTATAAGAGCTAGTTGTACTTTTATATATAAGTTTTATTTTTATAATCTTTCTACTGCGTTATATACATCTATAGGGTCTTTTCTAAATTATTATATTTATAGAAGTATAAGCTATATTGTTTATCTTATAAGTATACTACGCATTTATTATTAAGGTAGTTATACTATAAGTATTAGCATTAAGGCATTTCTTTTAGTTTTTTAAAAAACTATCTTAATTTATACTTATTTAAATAATATATTGTGTAGCTATTATATATATATACTATTTAGGAGTACTTTACGTGTTCTAAGTTATATAAGTTTATCTAATAATATATATTTATTGCGCGGCTGTTACTTTAAGTTCTATGCTTTTAGTATATTGCTTAGAGTTTTTTATAAATCTTCTTTCTCTTTTTATCTAAGAGTTGCTGCGTTAGTTTATTCTAAAATACTTTAGCATTTTAAGTTTATTTTTATACAAAGTTATTATATAGGGCTTTATTAATAGTTGCTTTTAAAGTAATTTTTTTTCTACAGTTTTTCTAGTAAGTTAGTATACTAGTAGTATTTAATAAATATTTCTTTATAAAGTCTTATAAAGATATCTTTAAGTTATCTAAGCTACTTTAGTAGAATATTAATTTTTTTAGCTAGGTTATTTAAGCATTATATTTTTAAAAGTAGTAGTACTTATATATTAATATCTTGTTTATCTGGCGTAGTAAGGTATTTCTATATAGCTAGTAATAAAATTTCCTAGTCCTAAGCTATTAGTGCTTTCTTTACTACTAGTGTAGAGGGCTAGTAGGTTTCTTAAAACCTAGCTATTTTTCTATACTTAGTTTAGTTAGCTAAAGTTACTTTTATTTTTTTATTAAATATTATCTTAGAGACGTCGTCGTCTAAGGCTTCCTTTAAGGTAATTATAAGAAGGTTATCTAGACTATTAATATTTGCCTAGTCCTGTCCTTAGACTATAATAGTAAGTTAGGTAATAACATTCTATTTTTTCTTTAAATTATTGCTAGGTACTATATAGTAAAAAATATTTAACTATTATATTACTTTGCCTTAGCTTTAGCAGTCCTGCTTTATATAACCTTCTTTACTATATATATAGTAAGTAATTTTTTTCTTACTATTTTTATTATACTAAAACTTGATCTTCTAGAGTCTCTTATTAAGGTTATTAAAGTATATAAGCTTATAGCTATTAGTTACATAATATTTTAAAATTTTAGGCGTATTGTTTTATTGTTAACTTTAGTTAGAGTATAAGTGTTAATAAGTTTAATATAGTTAAGCGTTTATATTCTCTAGTGTGCAATTTCTCTATAAAAATAGTTATTTTTCTAGTTTAAGCTTATAAAAGTTGTTATCTACTTAAATAGCTTTAGCTATAAGTTTATTAAGCATATTAAGAGTAGCTTTGCTTTGTATAAGTTTTATACGTATAGCTAGTTTAAGACCTTATTAGTATATCTGTATTAAAGCGTTATTATTTTATTTAATAACTGTTTAGTACTACTAAAACTTTATTATATAATTAGCTGCAAAGCAAGTTTATTACAACTTTTAGATTTTTTGTTTTGCTACTATAAATTCCTTAAAAGGTAAAAATATCTTTCTTATTTCTATTTTAAAATTATTCTAGTTTTTAATAAGTATTTTATTATTATTATTATTAATAGTTATGTCTATGTATTAACAAAAAATAAAATTAGCTTATTTTTTAGCAGCTTTTTATAAAAACGTAGAGGCCTATACAACTATATTATTATTATTAATTTTAGTTCTTTTAATATAAAAGTATCTATTAACTTAAAGTAGCTATGCTTTAAGCTTATTACAGTTACTATAGTAGGTTTTAGGCTTATTAGTATACGCAGTTGTTTTTATAGTTTAGGAATTAGTAAAGGTGTTTATAGTAGTATTATTTATCTTAAAAGTGTTTAAAGTGTAAAAATTGTCTGTAGATAATCTATGTTAGTTCTCTTAGAATAAGTAAGTACAATAAACAAGAAGTTTGTACTAGCATAATTAGTAAATTAATATAATAGCACAAAGGTGTATTAGCACGTTTAGTAAAACAATATAAATAATATAGAGAAGTTAAAAATTAAGTAATCCTTAAATTGCACTTAAAGTTAAACACACTAAGCTATAAGAGCTTAATGCCTACTACTATATACTAATAAGTGTATACTCTACTTAGTATACTTAGTTGTGCTAAGAGCACTAAGCACTAAGCAGTCCTGTAGTATAATTAGTGTTGCTTAGTTGTGCTAAGAGCACTAAGCACTAAGCAATCACGTGACTGCTGGCTGCTCGTCGGGTTATTGTCTAAGAATGCCGACGTCTTCGTGAAGACTTCTCCACAAGTCCTAGTTCTGGGTCTTAACACTAAGTTACTCTACGTAGACAATTAGAAATAAAGCCTTTAACAATAACTTAGATAAAGAAATAGCAAGTAATATATAAATACACGTAGTTACTAACATAATAAATAATAAGCTGTAAGCAGCTACAGTAAAGTATATACAAAAAGCTATATAGTTAGATTCTATAGTTAGATTTAGCAATTTTAACATGCTATATACAAACAATAATAAGCATAATTAAATAGTTTAAATAAACTAGGTATTTACACACGTAGTTAGACAGTTAAAAAACTTTATAAAAAACCATAGTTTTAGCAAATTTTTAATTATATATAAGCTTAACTAACAACAATTGCAAGAAAAGCTACTTAGTAACTTCTAATAATAATATATTCTCTACACTATGTATAAAACTATATATAAAAAAGTTTAACTTATTAATATTTCTTAGCAAGAGATGCTAATAAAATTTAAATAAAAAAACTAGAAAAAAAAGGCTAAAGAACAACAGCTCCTTTAAAGAAGCATCTATAATCTTAATACTAAGCTATATAATAATCTGTTTAAACTAAGATATACTGCTTTTCTATAAGAAACAAGGCTTACTAAAGAACAAATTAATAAGCTATATGTAGAAGATTATCTCTACTTTAGAGAAAAGAAGATATTCCTATATATGCTCTATAATAGAGAAGGAGCTCTCTTATAGCAATTAAAGGAATTAGGAAAAATCTATCCTAATATATACCTACTATATAAGATACAAATAATACTACACAAAGCTTAGCAAGTGCAAGGCTTTGCTGTTCTAAAGGCATTAGAATTGCAGGTAGTAGATATAGTTAATACCCGCCTAAACTAAGGAACGTAGGAATGATGTAATAGTTAGTATTGTAATTTATAGCACCTAGTACTAAAGAAGAATAAAAGCGTTTAATAGATTAGCAATGCACAAAGAATAAATACAGTTACAATATAAGATATAAACTAATTACTAATAGTAAACAAGTTCTCTAAAAAATTTGCAAAATGCAAGATTATCTTACTTATAAACTTATATTTTGAATATAACTAGATTATACTATATCTAGAAAGCAGAAATATAATAGCATTCTAAACACCTATAAAACTTATACGCTTATGCACAATAGTTATAGGCGCTACTAACTTAGTAGTAGCATTTTAACAAGTTATAATAAAGATCTTAAAAAACTACTAGCCTAAAATAATACTTTTTATTAATAATATTACATGCAGAGGTCCTAGAACTAACTATAGTAAAAAAAAAATAATGCTAAAGGTACAATGTTATATTCTTAAGCATATTATACAACTAGACAAAGTGCTAGCTAATATTAAATAAGCTAAAAGTACTATTTTAGAAAAAAAGTGTTACTTTCTTATAGAAAGACTTAAGGTAGTAGGCTATAAAGTTAGTTCTTAAGGTTACTATCCTAACTAGAAGAAAGTTAAGAAGATTATAAACTAGCTACTATACAAGAATAAGAGAGAAGTACAATTATTTATAGGTATTTATGTCTACTATTATATATAGGTAAAAGACTTTACTAAGATTGCTAAACTTCTATTTACACTTCTACAAGACGACACTCTTTTTAAATAGAAAAATGCACAAGACATAGTAATATACACGCTAAAATAAGTAATTTGTAATACACCTACACTTGCAAACCTAGAATATACTAATACTAATAACTATAAAATATTCCTTATAACTAATACTAGTTAAAACAGTGTAGGCGCTTATATAGATCAACTTAAGAAAAATAACAAATAACACCTAGTATAGTTTAAAAGCATACTAGAGTCTACTTAAGAAAAGTAATAGCACTTAACTAAGTTAGAATACAAAGCTATACTATAAGCTCTTAAGAAGTTTTAAACTTATCTTTATAGTGTTTACTTTACTATAAAGACTAACGCTGCAACTCTTATTGCTTAATTAAATTATTTATCAACTAACAATCTAAAATTAGTTATAAATAGATAGATATTAACTATCTTTTTATAGAATTTTAATATTAAGCATATACTAAGAAAGAAGAATATTATTGCAGATACATTATCTAAGTATCTAAAAGCTAATAATTAGAAGCTGCCTCTTAAACCTAAAGAAGACTTAGAGGAGTTTATTAACTATATAATTAGGAATATAAATGCACTAGTGCTAATAGGGCAAGCTAGAATACTTCGCTAAGAGTTCTCTAAGGAATTAAAGTAATATGCTTAGTTTTTAGTTAATTTTAAGACTTTAAAGAGAATAAAACTACAAGAACTACAAGCATAAAAAAAGTAAGCATTAAACTTCTTTATGTAAAATAAAATACTCTTTAAAAAAATATTAAGAAATATTATAATTTAACAAGTTGTAAATAATATAAATTTAAGAACAGCTGTAGTATAAAATATATACACCTAGATTAAACACTAAAGAGTTAATACAGTCTACTTAATACTTGCACAGCAATACTAGTAGAAAGGAATATATAAGTAAGTGCAAAGGAAACTAGTAACTTGCCTAGACTATTAACTACAATTTTTTAAAAAAAAAGTTAATATACTTACTAACACCTATAGTTTTGCTATTTAGGAAACTGTAGCTATTAATGTAGTATACATGCCTTAGTGTTTTAAGAAGAAGTTTCTTATAATTATAAGAAACTACCTTAGTAGCTAGCTAAAAGGAAAAGTACTATTAAATAACTAGTTTAAGATAATTGCAGAATTTATATATAAGAACATTATATATAAATAGAGCATAACACGTAAACTTATAGTTAATAGAGAACTTAACTTTACTAAGGTAGTCTTTTACTTATTAAAAACATACAAAATTAACTAAATCTAATTATTTAGACACAACCTTTAAGCTATAAAAAAGATTAAAGAAAGATATAAACTAATCATAAATGCTTTTACAAAGCTGCTAGAACTTTAAATTAAAAACTTACTAACAGTTCTTCTTGTAGACTAAATCTCTATATAGAAATAGATAAGTTACTTGCTATACTAACTAGTTATAAAGCAAAACCTAGTACTACCTATTAAACTTATACTACCTACATAGCAAACTCTTTTATTTAGAGAAGTATAAGACTATGCACAATTACTTACTATATAAGTAATATAGCTAAATCTTAAAGATTAGTTTACTAAAAATACTATTACTTGTATTAATTGCATAAAACCTGCTAAGAAAGAATACTAAGATAATACTAAAAAAATACAGCATAAAGATATAAAGCTAAAAGACTTAGTTCTTCTTTAGAATTTAGTTTAAGAGATTAATATGTCTTAAGACTATAAGCTAGATACAAAGTAGCTAGGACTATATTATATTTATAACACTAAACTTAATAAAGGGACTTACTACCTTAAAGACTTTAATAGCACACGTTTTCTACACACAACACCTAGTTAGCAATTAAAGCTTTTCTAGTAATAGCGCGTGCTAGATATTATAAAAAAGAATTAAGAAAATATAAGGTTATAAAATCTTAAGTATTAAGAACAAACTAGTGTAATAGTAAATGTTTCTATTTTTTTAGACTTAACTAAGCTGCCTACTAA
Organism: Alternaria gansuensis; assembly: GCA_009289805.1. NCBI lineage: Eukaryota > Fungi > Ascomycota > Dothideomycetes > Pleosporales > Pleosporaceae > Alternaria > Alternaria gansuensis. The sequence continues at coordinate 40,922 of WBOK01000421.1, read as the reverse complement.
GTTATAATTATCTCTACCTCTTGCAATAAAAAACAATCTTTATTTATAAGTTATTATTACTAAGCATTTTATAGATAAAGAGCGCTATATATATATATAAGACTTTAGAAGCTTAGAATCTAATTTTAATACTACAACTAGCAGCTAATAAGCTACTAAACAGCCTATTTTCTTAAGAAGGGGAGGAGATACTTTGCTATTAGTATCTACTTTTACTTTTAGCTACTTATTTACAAATTTCTTATATTAAATATAAAAACTAGTTACTTAGCCTATAGATTCTAGATATGCAGTAAGCACCTAAATTCTATAAATTCTTTACACTTTAATACGTAACTTAGCGTTTATGCTATAATAAAAATTCTTTTACAAACTTCCTTAGCAATTAAAATATAATTCAAACTATTTTATATATCTTAAGCTAGTTACTTTAAAGACAAATTACTTATAAAGTAAACTGTTCTTTCTTTTTTTCTAACTTTAGCTAATTTTAAGCTTTACACGTTGCAATTAAGCAAGCTAGCTTACTTAGTTAACTATAACTAACAACTCTTAAAGTAACAACTTTTTACAGTTCTATAATAACAAGATATATATAGAAAGTAGCAAGCGCTAGCTTAATGCGCTAAGAACTAGCAATAGAAACTACAACTACTATAGCACTATAAGAGCTATAGGATTTAATTAAAGCTAAAATATAAGCGTCCTTAGTTAGTAGGCACAACAGCAACAATAATAAGCTAAAAAGCAATATTAGCTTAATAACTCTTTTAGCTACCTTAGAATTACGCATCTAGAAGTATACTACTATAATTAAATCCTTGCTTATTTTTTATAGATTAGCTTATAACTACTAGCCCTTTTACTAGTAGAGCTTTAAGCTACCTTTCTAGCGCATTGTTAGACGCTACCTAGGCCGCAAGTACAAAAAACCTAGTGTAGTAATCTTCTACAATATAGAAAAAGGCGTACTATAACGTACTAAGCTTAGTAATCTTAGATTATTAGTAGCACTATAAAAACTTAAACAAGAGTCTACTTTTACAAGTTCTTTTACTAAAGGAAGTAGCGCTAGTTAGCTTAGCTAAGTTGCTACAAGTATATAGTATTAGCGTCTAAGCCTAAAAGCTATATTAGCTTAGCGCTAGCAAATTTGCTAAAGACAAAAGGCTTTGTAAGCTCTAACTTTTGTAGTTAGTAGCGCAGAATATAAAGAGTAGGCAGAACGTATTACTTAAAGCTTAATACTAAAAGCTACTATTATTTTATATCTCTTAATATTAGACTTTTAGCACCTTGCAAACAGTTATAGTATTAGCGCTAACTTTTTAGCTTTTAAAAAGTTTTAATACAAGCAGCTGCTGTTATAAAAACAACATAAATAATGCTTTTTAAAATAAGTATAACTTCTTTAACTTATTTACTTTTCTTTTGCTAAAATAGACAATCTACAAAACTTTAAGCAAATTATTACTTATATATAACTAGCTACTATTAGCTTACTTATTAACACCTGTTTATAAGTAATAGATGTTACTAATTTTAGTACTTGTAGCATTGCTTATATTAGGAAGATTACTGATTAAGATATTAGTATACTTACTAAACCTAACTGTTTACTAAAAAGATCTTAACACAAAAAACCTAAGAAAGTTTTTAACTAAGAATAATTTATACTAGGCTATAGATACTTTGTTATTAGAAATTTAGAGAAGGGCAAGATTAACTAAGGTATTTTTTAGTCTACTACGTTTAAAGACTATGTACGCTGCTTTAGAATACTTAATTTTTAGCGTCTTCTTTCTAATAAGATTGCTAATTAGTTAGCTAATAAATATTCTTTTAATTAATTAAGAGATTAATACTAAACTAGAGTAGGCCTTTGCTAAATATAAGCATTTTTTTTTAAACAATACTACATCTAGCAATATCTAGGCTATAAAACAGCTTAAATTCTTAAGAAGAAAAAGAGATGCTATATAATTAGTGCCTGCCTTTATCTTTAGCTGCTTATTTACTAATTTTCTATAAAAAATTTAGATACAGGCCGCTAAATTTATAAAATCTAAGTGCTTTTAAGACACCTAGATTTTATAGACCTATAATACTCTACTACTATACTAATACTACACTTAATTTCTTGCATTTGCAAAGCAATAACTAATAACAATAATTATTTTTATTATGGAACTTATTTATTTTAGCGCAATATAGACTCTGTTTACTTTTACTTTTACCTGCTTACTAGTAGTATACTGCTACTGCATATAAAGTTAAACTACACCTCTACTAACTAACTAACTTTTCTTTTATACTAACTTTACTACCTTTACGCCTAGGTATTGTCTTTTAAAAATAATAATTATAGTAATATCTCCCCTCTTAGTTTAATAGAGGCTAAGGATAATATACATACTATTAACAAAACTGCTTAAATAATGTTTTAGCCTCTATTAAATAAAGCTTAAAGCAAGTAGCTATAGTAGTAACTACTTTAAACTCTAAGTTTATTAAAAGTTTTTAAAAACTTAAAAGTAAGTTTAAGAAAAAAAAACTATATTACAAACTAAACTTTTAGAGTTATCTAGTATTAAAATAAAGTACTAGAGCTTACAAAACTTAGCAATAGTATTAAAGTTACTAATATTTAAACTTTAGTAGACAAAATCTTTTTAAACACTTTGCGTTAACAGCGCATTATTATAAATTAATAGTTTAATAGTGCTTTATACTAATTTAATCTTATCTTTAAAGTTGTTTTAAAAATAAGTAATCTTTATGCTTAACTTCTAGGACTTATAGACAAATATAGTAGTGTTAAAAGTTTCTAAAAATACTATTTAATTATTAGTGTAGTATCTTTATTGCAAGATAAGAGAGCTAAGAAACTAGGTAATATAGTCTCAACAGTAAAGAAGCTAGCAATAGAATTTATTAAAAAATGTGTTAGCATTTACATGCTTTATACATTACTTAACTACTAAAAATTTATAAATATAGCTTTTGTACTATACCACATAGATCTTAAAAATACTACTTACTTTTTTAATACAGTAGCACTACACTGTCTTAACGCAAAGAACTAAAAAAAAAATACTACGTATCACTAGTAGACTAGGCAACTATTAAGCTACTATATAAGAAAATTTATACTTTTATAGTATAAAATAGCCTTTACAGCAAATAGCTACTCTTAGATATTAGTAAATAGTAAAAAGAGGACCTGCATAAGATTGCTGTAGCTACAAAAGTTAAAAAAGATAATGTAACTTATAGCGCGTAGAAACTACGCCCTAATACTAAAGTTAAAGATAATAAAGAGAATAGCAACTCCTACTATGCTTTCTAGCAAAAGATTTTTAAGTATATAGCTATATTTAAAGACTTAGAAACTAATTAGCTTTACTTAACGTAATCTCTTAAAGATATAGAATACTATAAAGTAATAGAAGTATAGGTGTATTTAATATATAGCAAGCTTATTCTAATAGCTATAGAACTTAGAAAGACTTTATTTAAAGCTTAATTTATTAATAGCTATAGTAACTTTATAGCATTTAAGACCTGCACTTTAAGAAATTGTAGTTTATTAATTATAACTAAGTAACTAAGGTAATTTTTAGAAATATTAGCAGAAAGTAAAGCTAATAATTATATAATAGTTAAGGCATTTAAACTTATAAGCAGAAAAACTATTATATAATAGAGGCATAATGCTGCTAATATCTAAGTAAAACGTGTAAGGGCTAGGACTAGTAACTAACTAGTTTCTACTCTGCCTTCTCTACTAAGCTCTTATACTCTAAAGGCAACACTAGCATACTAATAAGTAGCTACATAACTAGATACTAAGCTTAATAATACTACTTACGTAGATAAAGAGCCTAACACAATAAACTAAAAAACTAAAATTCTTAGAGTAGGATGCTATTACATAAATTCTACTTTAGCGTTCTTTAAGCTACTTAAGCGTGCCTACGCAAAGAAGCTAATTACAAATTCTAATTATGTTAAAGTTATTAAAGAATAGTATTAAAAGGTTAATATTAAATAACTGCATAACTCTAACAACCTATTAAATAATTAAGTATACCTTATTTATAAGCGCACTGCTGTAAGTGTTATAAGTCTATTTAAAAGGGCTATGCTTTTTAATATACTTAATAAGTGTTTACTCTTACTATACATAGAATAAAGCTGTTAGCAGGAATTCTAATCTAATTTTGTTATCTCTAAGCTCTTTACTAGCAAATATTGCCTAACTAAGCAAGATAAAGATCTACTAAGCTACTAATATTAATTAACTTAACTTAACCTCTACCTTATCTCTACTTAGAATAAAATTGTTAACACTATAGAGTTTTAACTACAGGTAAAAGAATTTTAACGTCTAGAAAGCATTGTTACTAACGCCTATACGTAGCTACAACAGCGTAGTAATCTAGAAAATATTATTATAAAAACTTTTAAAATGTATAAGTTTTATTTACAACACATAGATAAAAAGCTAAACTTTAAGTAGTTACGTAATATATACTACTTGCTTATTTAATAAGCTATACGCATAGACTTAAAATATTAGTTATAATACGCAATGCTTTGTAAAAAATACACTTTAATTTTCTACTTTTACTACGCTAAGTTTGCTAAGAAAAGCAATTAGATATACTTTAAGCACATTAACTTTAACTTTAAGCATGTAATAATAAAAGGCATTAGTGTAGAGATAATTTAAAGTAGTGTTTTATTTAATAATAAGGACACAAACAACTATATAAAGATACTACTAAAGTTCTATAAGTATATGCTAGCTTACTTGTAGTAGTATAAAAATATAAGTATTATATTATTAAATAGTTTTATTAAAGGATAAGAAGATAAGACTAACTAGCTAGAAAACACATAAAAAGTAGTTCTTAATGCTAAATAGATAAAGCAAATTTACAAAAAAAATAAACTTAAATTTTATTGCCTTTTCTACTCTATAAATTTACTAGGCTAACTACTTGCAACTGCTATACTATACTTTTTTAGTTTATTATAGTCTAAGATAGTATAATAAAGGTGCCTACTATAGAAACTTATAAGAAGATTTGCAAGGTATACTATAACTTTACTGCTGCCTTTTATACTTTTTCTAGTTACTTTAATAAGTTTAGAGGAATTAACTAGCTATTCTCTATAAATGTGTATATTAAGTACAAATCTTAGATCTAAAAAGCTCTTATAAAGTAAGCTAAATAACACAATCTTCTTATCTATAAAGAGCTAAATAATATACTATAAAACTTTACTAAAAAATAAATTAACAAACATATTAAGAAATATTATAACTATATTATATAATAAATTTTTAACTTATAGCCTATAGTATAAAAGTTAAAAAAAGTGCCTTTTATGCTAATTTTATTTAAGGTTTCCTTAACTAATTATACTTTTTTAATAATAGAAAGAACCCTCTACATACAACAAAGAACTAAAATAAATAAAATACTAATTTTTTTAAGCTAATTCCTTCTAGCGCCTTTAAAAAAAACTTAGCTTAGAAGTAAATAAGCATTAGGTTTTCTAAAAGAGCAAAAAACTTATTATATTTATTTTCATATCGCGTCTTTTGCGTACTTATTTTTAATTAGGAATAGTAATCTTAAATAACGTCTTAGTACCCTTTACTCTAACTAGGTAGCCCTGCTATAGCTGCCTTTAATTAATATCTAAGACTTAAGCTTCTGCTACTACTACTACTACACTTGTGTCTAGGCTAAGTACTTTAGCTGCTGCTTAAGAACTTTATTAAAGTAAACGCTTAAAGAAGTAAGAAATAAAAAAATAGCAAAAATGTGCCCTTATTAAGTATGTAGAGAGAAAACTGCTAAATCTACAAAATCTAAGTGCTTTCTAGACACCTAGATTCTGTGGCCACTACATAGGTATATAATCTATTAGTACTAGGCAGTGTTCTAAGTAATTAAAATGTATTTCCTTTGTTTATTTCTTTTGTTTTTGCTATTTTTCTTTTTATTCTCTCTGCGGAATTTAGAGCTTAATAAGGCTAAGCTTATAAAAAGGGAAGGTTTGTGCTAGTACATAAGGTAATACCTAACTGCACACTAAGTTAGTGCTTAACTACCTAATCCTAAGGTATATAACTTATTTAGTATCCTACAGAAAGGGGCACTATTTATTATTCGTGCACTCTACAGCTCAGCTCCTGCAATATACTATAGAATAGGCATCTTCTTCTACTAATAGTCTTTACACTTAACTTATAATAAGATTATTATCTTGTCAACCTTGTTCTTGTATAACCTAGCTACTAGTAATCTCTTGCCCTCGTAGCAGTATGTCTTCATACACTCTAACACCCGTACATTACTAACGCGTTAACGTTTACATAATTTTACGCACTTTTATTACAAATCATAAACTATTATAATATACTAAATTAATTATTAAAATTGCTACTATTACTTACACTATCTTTCTTGACTATGTAAGTACAAGTGTTGTGTCTAGTCTACTTGCAACACCCGCACCGCCTCTCTCCTTGTACTCTCTTTAACGCGCTCTTACTATTGCTACAACTACTACCTACCTATTTAGCTAATACTTTATATACCTTACTTATACAGATGGGTGACAAAAATAAAAAGACGTTAAGAAAGTTATAGTTTTGAAAATTTTTTATTTCAACAATTAGAAGACCTTTACTAAAAAGAGTTAGTAATTTATAAATCCAAGATCTTCCCCTTAAGTAAGGACACTTAGTAAGCTGCTTAGTAAGCACGAATGTACTCTACTGTCGCAGTAAAAAAAAGATAAAAAAAACTTAAAATTAATAAAGAAAATAACTTTTTTTAAAAGTGTAGAAATCGCTATAAATTACACATATTAAATAATACTAGCTTATCTCTTTTGTGTGTTAGTTTAAACGTAATTGTAAAATAAACTATTAGGTAATAGTTGTGAAGATCGTCCGTAGATGATCTGTGTTAGTTCTCTTGGAATAAGTGAGTGCGATAGACAAGGGTTGTACTAGCACAATTAGTAGATTAATGTAATAGTACAGGGTTGTTTTAGCACGTTTAGTAGAATAATGTAATAACACAAAGAAGTTAAGAATTAGGTAATTCTTAGATTACACTTAAAGTTAAATATACTAAGCTATAAGGGCTTAATGCCTACTACTATATACTAAGAGAGTGTTATACTGTCCTACAGAATCCTATGCTATTTTATGTGTAGGACGTGTAAAATTTTGTAGTACATTATAGGACGCATGTAACTTATCTTATAAAGGATTTCTGCTAAGTCCTATAGAATTACGTGCTTAGTGCAGGGTAGCGTTGTCTATTAGTACACAAAGGCGTTGCCCTTTATTTAAGTAGTTTAGAATCTCTTTCTACCTTTATTCTTTATATATAGTCTATACTTTCTCTCTTCTTAGGTTTATAACACTATTCTCTCTTTTTACATTTTTTTCTTTATAAACTAGCTTAATAGTTTTCTATAGTACTACTTATTATTACGCACTTGGCAATTATATAAACAGTATTAGTTAACTTACTATAGTTGCCTATTAATATTATATTAAGAGAAGCTTATTATATTAAATATTCTTATTAAAAAAGGCATGTAGAAATTGTTATAAAAATAAAGTTAAAAAGTGTGTTTTAGTAAAGGTGCTATTACTAAATTATTTATAGCTAGACTAAAAGTTAGCTATATTAGAGTAGTAAAAGTTTAAAGCTAATATAGTAAATTTAGTTATGCTTAAGGCGTTATTAGTAGTATATATAAAGAAAGATTATTTTTAAAAATAGTATAAGGTGCTAGCACGTTATAAGTAGTAGTTAATAAATAAGTTAAGAAAATTTATCAAAAAAATTAAAGTCTTAAAAGCTATAAAAAATATTAACTATAAAGTTGATATCTTGAAAAGTAGCCTAATGCCTAGTACGCTGTTGTTAGATTAGAGCGCGTTCTCTTCTACTTATTTAAAAGATAATTTTACTTTTAACAACTTTTTAAGTAAGTTATATAGTACTATATAAGTAGTTGGCAACAATTTATAAAGTTTATATTTGGTTTTTACTTATTTTTGCTATTTAAGTATTTTAATATTTTAACTAAGTATTTTTTACTATTATTCTATGCCTAGTATACTAAGATTTTCCTAACCTTCAAGATATTATTTTCTTTTATTTTAAAATAAAAAGTTTTTTATAATAGCATTTCTAAGTCTGCTAGTTCTAATATGTTAATATAGAATTTTAAGTAGATTTTTACATTTAGTAGAAAAATAAGTATATATATAACTAGTCTTTTTTAGTCTAGAATTAAAAATAGTCCAAATTTAATGTTGTTAAGTTTTTAATTAAATTATCTAGTGTAAAGATTTTTTATAAGTAAATATACTTTATTCTTTTTTTTTAGCTAAGGTGCTATTTTTTATTTTTAGTCAACATATAAAATGCTTTAGTATTAAGCCTTTTTAAGTGTTATTTTAAGTAACTTATATACTATTTTTAGCTTATTAGCTATAGCAATAGCTACCTTTATTCTCTAGTTTAGAAATATTTATGTAAAGAGATTTAGGTGTCTTTTATAGTTTACGTAAAATAGTATTTATTTTATAAATTTTAAAATCTTATTACTGTATGCTATTTATACTATAAGTAGTAGTAATACTTAATTCTTTTGCTGTTAATTAATTTATATTCTAAAGTAGGCTTTTATTATGCAATTTATTAATTTAGTCTATCTATCTATTTGTAAGTAATAAGCTATTAATAGCTTTTATTTTATTTTAATTGCGGCTAATAGTATTGTCTAAAAGTTAAAAGTAAAAAGCTTATCTTTATTACTAATAATTAACTTTAGTATGCTATAATATTTAAAAACTTAATTATTAATAATAATTGCTAGCTATACTACTATAAATTTTTTTTAAAAGTAATATACTCTACTTATTTTGTAAATTAATTAACTACTATAAAAAAATTTTATAAGCTACTTTAGTAACAAAGTCTCTTAAGACTAGTAGTTTTATAATAAAGTTTATAGAAAAGTCTAACTATAGTATATTAAGTAGTTTTATTGCTTATATTATTTTATAAAGTGCGTAGGAACTATGCTTATTCTTCTAACAGTCTATGTACTTAGTAATAAAAGAAGTAACTTTATTCTTTATTCCTAGAAACTTATAATTTCTTTTAATAAGTTTTATAGTTTAAGTAATACTAAAGTAATTATATATAAAGTTATTATAATATTATTTAATAATTACTTCTTGCAATTTTTCTAGTATGTGTAGTGTAATTTATAGAACTACGTTTAGCGTTTTTGCTAGTCTTAATAATTTGTCTTTATTAATTTTTAAGTATTATAGTATTAATAATTTTCTTTATCTTTATAATATTGTGTTGTTAGCTAAAAGCATTTGCTCTACTATTATCTTTTTTTAGTACATATATAATTTTAAACTTATATTATTTAAGTAATTCTAACTATCTTACTTATTATTAGTTAAGTGCTTTAGTAGTTATAAAGTTAACTAAGTTTTTAAAATATGTAAATATTATAAGTTTTAAGTAGTTTTCTGCGTATACTCTCTAATACTATAAGTATATAATAATAGCTAGTAGCTTTTTGTTGTAAATGTTATATTGTTTTTCTAGTCTAAAGAATTTTTATAAATAGTATATAATAGAGTGCTATTTACCTTTGTATAGTTAATTAGCATAGCCTCTTAGCGTAAAGTTTAATGTATTAGTTTTAAAGCGCAACAGTTGTTTTACTTAAAATATATAGAAGTATAGTAGTTCTATGCTTACTTTCTTAAGCGTCTAGAAGGTATTTTTTACTTTTTTACTTTATTTAAAAGGTATTTCTTTTCTTGTAAGTTTTATTAGCAAGATAGTAATCTTAGAGTATTTCTTAATTAACTGTTAGTTAAAGTTTGAAAATTTTAAAAATAATTTTATTTTCTTTACTATTATTAGTTGTAGTTATTTTTTAACTACTTACATTTTTTTTACTTATTTATACTTCTTATGCTCTTACTATGTACTTAAGAAAAGTAACTTTATTTTTATAAAATTTATATTTTTTTAGTTTTAGTTAGAGGTTAAACTAGTCTAGGCACCTTAGTACTATATTAATATATTTTACATAATCTCTTAAGTTTTTAAAGTAGATAAAACTATTATTTAAGTATGCTATAATAAAAATGTCGAAGTATACTCTTAATATATTATTAATAAGTTCCTTAAATATTGCTAGGGCGTTTATAAGCCTAAATAGTATAATAGTATATTTATAGTATTTATATCATATTTAAATACTATCTTCTATTCTTTACTTTTTCTTATTTTAATAAAGTAGTATTTATCTTAAAAGTTTAATACTGTAAAGACTTTAGCGCAAGATAATTAATTCTAAAGCTTTATAATATATAGTAATAAATATTAACTCTTTACTATAATGTTGTTAAGTTTTTAGTAGTTAATGTATATTTATAGTAGCTTATTTTTTTTTAGTATAAAGAGTATAGAAAATTCTGCTAGCAATATTAAAGGTCTAATATATTCTTTTTTTAGATTTTTATCTAGCTTAGTTCTTAGTTTCTTAAGTTTTATCTCTAATAATTAATAAATTAGCTTAAAAGGTAAAGTCTTTTCTTTTTCTAGAATAATCTTATAGTCCTAAGGTTAGTGTCTTAGTAAGGCTTTACTATTTACTACTTTCATAAAAAAGTACTAAAATTTCTTATACTTTTTTAAAATATTCAAAGTTATATATTACTTTAAAACTTTAACTTTGTAATTTAAAGGTGTCTTACTAGTATTTATTAAGTTAAACTCTTATATTGTAAAGCTATTCTTAGTTAAGGTTTACTATCTTTTAGTAATATTATAAATTTTCTTTTTATTTACTATTATAGTTGTTAAATATATAAGCTAGCTTATAGTTGCGTTTAATCTATAGCACTTAAATAAGAACTTTTTTAACTTTTAGTTAATTTGTAAATTATATTCTTATAACTAGGAAATTTCTAATATAATATTGTAGGTAGCTAATTTAAAGACGTCTAAGTTTTAATTCTTTTTTATATTTTTAAATGCTAAGTGTTACTTTGCTAACCTTGTGTGTAATAGTTGTCTTGCCTAGCATAAGCTAACTATTTGCTATAGTTGTTGTAGTTAAAATGGGTTTTCCAAAAAAGTGAAAAGCAGCTGCCCTCTACTAATTAGTCGCAAAAGTCAAAAAAAGATTGTGTATAGTTAACAAAATTTGAACAGTGAGTGGATAAGGTCCACACGCTAAGCGCTTGGAGCAGAAAAGCTTAGACCACTAAGCAAAATTAGGGTTAAAAAATTTGCTGAAGGTACTAAAAAATAACACTAATTAAAACGTGTTCAACGGCGATTGCTAGCCTATAGCTAGCAACAAGATTGTGATAGAGGTAGAGGAGGTAGAGGAGGAGGACACGTACGTTACTGCAGCAGGAGCCTGCAATACTTTATAAAAGCTCCCTGCCTGCTGCTTCTCACCTTTAGGATTTCCTACACTATACAGTACCGCATACGAACAACTCGCATATAAACGATACAATGCTTAGACTGTTCTTCTCCCTGTTTAACACGAAGACTGATGGCTCACATTAAGTAAAATTAGACCTTACTAGGTTACTATACGAGAAGCTATGGTGGTGGATCACGAAGCCCGCGTTTACCTTCGAGCGGCCTCCCCGGTCGGTCGAAGAGGAGCTGTCGGCGGTAGCTCCTATGGTAATCAGGTGGACGCAGAGGTCGAATTCTGTTATTTATCAACACCTCATCGATGCGTCTGGTATCATAGATGTCAAGGTCACAATGGAGGTTGATTTGCTATATATAGTAGGTAGAGTTCTTATTTTTTTAGTGTTTATAAACCTGCTACTTACACTACTTAAAGAGAAATAAAGTTAGCTTAGGAGCTAAAATTTACTAGCATTATTATTTAATATTTATTAAGCTTTACTAGTAGCTTAAGAAAGCTTAAAAAGTTAATTATGTTTATTATTTTAGTAGTTTTAGGTGTTTAGGGTGTTTGTCTAAAAAAGACTATATACTAAATCTATAAAACTTTTTAGTAACTATATATAGTTTACATTTAATATTAAAGTATGTATGCTATAAAGGCTAGTTGAACTTTTATATATAAGTTTTATTTTTATAATTTTTTTGCTGTGTTATATATATTTGCAGGGTTTTTTTAGATTATTATGTTTATAAAAGTTTAAGCTATATTATTTATCTTATATATATACTATACATTTATGATTTAGGCAGTTGTACTATAAGTACTTATATTAAAGCTATTTTTTAGTTTTCTTAGAAACTATCCTAATTTATACTTATTTAAATAGTATATAGTGCAGCTATTATGTGTATATATAGTTTATAAGTACTTTACGTGTTTTAAGTTACATAAATTTATTTAATAATATATACTATTGTAATTAACTTTTTATGCTTTCTGCCTTTAGTATGTTGCCTAGAGTTCTTTATAAAAAATTTTCTTCTTCTTATCTAAGAGTTAATGCGTTAGTTTATTCTAAAATACTATAGTATCTTAAATTTATTTTTATACAAAGTTATTGTATAAAGCTTTGTTAATAGTTACTACTAAAGTAATTCTCTTTTTTTATAGTTCTTCTAGTAAGTTAGTATACTAGTAGTATTTTATTAGTATTTTTTTATAAAGTTCTGTAAAGATTTCTTTAAGTTATTTAAGCTCTTTTAGCAAGATGTTAGTCTTTTTAGCTAAGTTATTTAAGTATTATATTTTTAAAAGTAGTAATATATATATATTAATGTTTTGCTTGTCTAGCATAATTAGGTTTTTTTGTACAGCTAGTAGTAAAATTTCTTTATTTTAGGCTATTAGTGTCTCTTTTGCTACTAGTGTAGAGGGCTAGTAGGTTTCTTAGAACCTATCTATCTTTTTATACTTAGTTTAGTTTACTAGAGTTGCTTTTATTTTTTTATTAAATATTATTTTAAAAATGTTATTGTCTAAGGCTTTTTTTTAAGTAATTATAAGGAGGTTATTTCGACTATTAATATTTGGCTAGTCCTATTCTTAGACTGTAATAGTAAGTTGAGTAATTACATTTTTTTTTATATTGTTGCTAGGTACTATGTAGTAAAGAACATTTAATTATTGCGTTACTTTACTTTAGCTCTAGTAGTTCTGCTTTATATAACTTTTCTTACTATATATATAGTAAGCAATTTTTTTTGCTACTTTTATTATTTTAAAACTTATTCTTTTTAGGTCTTATATTAAGATTTTTAAGGTGTATAGGCTTATAGCTGTTAATTATATAATATTTTAAAATCTTAGGAGTATAGTTTTGTTATTCACTTTAGTTAAGGTGTAAACGTTAGAATATTTAATAAAGTTAAGTATTTATATTTTTAAGTACATAATATTTTTATATAAATAGTTGTTTTTTTAACTTTAGCTTATAAAGATTATTATCTACTTAAATAGCTTTAGCTATAAGTTTATTAAGCGTGTTAAGAGTAGCTTTACTTTATATAAGTTTTACTTATACTACTAGTTTAAGACCTTGTTTGTATGTCTATATTAAAGCGTTGTTGTTTTATTTAATAACTATTTAGTACTATTAAAACCTTATTATATAATTAGCTGTAGAGCGCGTTTGTTATAACTTTTAGATCTTTTATTCTACTACTATAGATTTCTTAAAAAGTACAAATACTTTTCTTATTTTTATTTTAAAGTTATTTTGGTCTTTAATAAGTACTTTACTAATATTATTATTAATGGTAATATTTATATATTAAAGAAGAATAAAATTAACTTATTTTTTAGTAGCTTTTTATAAAAACGTAAAGGCCTATACAACTGCGTTATAATTATTAATTTTAGTTTTTTTAATATAGAAGTATTTATTAACTTAAAGTAGCTATTTCTTAAGCTTATTATAATTACTATAGTAAGTATTAAGTTTGTTAGCTTATATAGTTATTTTTGTAGTTAGAATATTAGTAGAAGTATTTATTATAGTATTACTTATTTTAAAAGTATTTAAAGTGTATAAATAATTTATAAATAATTTATATTAGTTCTTTTAGAATTAGTAAGTGCGATAGACAAAGCTTATACTAGTATAATTAGTAAATTAATATAAGTGTATAGGGTTATATTAGCATATTTAGCAAAATAATGTAATAATATAAAGAGGTTAAGAATTAGGTAATTTTTAAATTATACTTAAAGTTAAACACACTAAGCTATAAGAGCTTAATACCTACTACTATATACTAAGAGAATGTTATACTGTCCTACAGAATCCTATGCTGTCCTATGCGTAGAACGTATAGGATTTTATAGTATATTGTAGGACGCATGTAACTTGTTTTATAAAAAATTTCTACTAAGTCCTGTAGGATTATGTGCTTAGTGCGGGGTAGCGTTATCTATTAGCACACAAAGGCGTTGCTCTTTATTTAGGTAGTCTAGGATCTCTTCCTGCCTCTATCTTTTATACATAGTCTGTACCTTCTCTCTTCTTAGGTTCGTAACAATAGTACAGAGCTTGTATAAAAGGGTTTATTAAAATAAATAACTAAAACAGCTTACTAATACTTAGTGTTCTAGCCTTTAGCTTCTTTTACATGCAATAAAGCCTTAGTAATAATAGAAAATAATTATTAATCGCCTTTTAAGGTAATTAAGCCTATTCCTCCTTTATAGCAGCCTTTAAGGCTGCTATACTTCTCTCATTATTTTCTATACCTAAAGAAGTAATAGGCCTTTTAGCTAAAGCGTCTTTTAGCAAAGCCTACACGTTTTCTATAGGATTTAGACTATGAATATAGACAGGATGCTTAAAAAGCGATATCCTATTTCTAGAAAACTAAGATAAAACTTCTAGAGTTTTATAAATCTTAGCGTTATCTTGCTAGAACTTCTAGCCTATATAGGGGTTAGTAAGTCCTTTTATCATATAGAAAAAGATCGCAACTTTATAATTTAAATATAGAGTAATAAGCTTATAAGTTGGAAAAAATAGTATATTTGACTTACCTTTTTTTATTGCAGGTTTTACTATAGAGAATAGGATCTTTTTAACATAGTCTAAATTTCTAAAACCAGTAGTAATTAAAAGGCTTTTAATTACTACTAGTTTCGATCTACTACCTATCTAAACCGCTCCCCAAACTTGGATAGAAATATCTTGACCTATAACTAGCCTAGTAAAGCTACTAAAAATAGATTAAAATAATAGAAAAATAGTAGATCTATTTAAGTCTTTTTTTAGTTAATCAGCCATTTTTTAAACTTACTTGTATTAGTAGTAGAAACTATTTTTCTTGTAACCTTATTTTTTTAACGTAATTAATAGTATTCTGTCCTAGCACTGTGCCCTCGCTTAATAGCAGACTTATTTAAAAATATAACTTTATTAAAGTTTATATTTTTAAGGTTTTCGAGTGTTTGCTTAGCGTAAATATAACGATTATAGGCCTTTTTAGCGTCTAAAGGCGTCTTTTTCAAAGAAATATTAATAGAATAGTTCTCTTTTCTAAGAAAGCGTTGTAAGCTTTTAATAGAAAGATCTAGAATATTCTCTAATAATAGATGTCAATTTGTCTTATTAAGGCTTCTAGTAAGGTCTCTATAAACTTAGAGTTAGTAAAGCGTATACTAATAAATATTTTACTAGAGATACAGCGCGTGTGTTACGCACGTTTAAGCACTCTTTTTGCTTTATTTAAGATCTTTGTAGGACCACCTTTTTTAGGTCTAAAAGTAGATAAAACAGTTTTTTCTTTTGTTTAATTTAATACAGAGTATTAGTAATACTTTAGAAGGCTTTTCTAGTATATTACTAAGTAAAGAAACAGGCTTGTTTTGTAAATATAAGGTATAAACTTCTTGCTTAAATTAAGAAAGATTGCGAGATATAGAGGAGATACTATAAAAAAAAATAAAGTTAGAATAAAGAAGAGAAGTTAATATACTAAAAGATTACTAGGCTATTACGTAATTAGCGCTTACGTAAGCAACTTTTATTTTTTATCCTTTAATTAAACTTTAAGTAAATAAGAAATAAGCCTCCAAGATTGGCTTACGTTATACTTACGTAAGCTTATCAAAGTTAGTTCTTCAGTAGCAATTTTTACACGTTTATATAAAAGTTATGCTAAAATTTATTTTTTACTTTCTTTTTTATCTGTTTTTAAGTAAGATATAATGCGCAATTGTGCTATCTAAGCAGCTTACTAAGTCGCTTTATTTAAAGTAGAAGATCTTGGCTTTCTAAATTACTAACTCTTCTGAGAACAGGTCTTCTGGTTGTTGAAATATAAAGATTTCAAAACTATAACTTTTTTAACGTCTTTTTATTTTTGTTACTTTTCTGTAGTAAGAGTCTCTTCTATTTGTATTGGTTACTGCTTGTAGCTTTTACGCTTATTTAATTTGTTAATAGCTTTCTAAAGAGTAGTAATTTTTTATTATTAAAAGCACTATTTTATATACTATTTGCTCAGCCCCCTTACTTGAGTGCATAATTCACTTAGTAAGTAAATTAATTAAGGATTTATAATTCTTTTTTACGCTTTATTAAATAAATCTAATTTAAGCCTTAACTTTGTATGTGTTACGTAGTATTTATACCTTCTAGGTAGCTACTTGTTGCAGTAATTATTTTATTGTCTATACTACTATATTTAGCTTTAATAGCACTACCTATAGGTTATATAAAACTAGGCTAGCGCCTTTGAATATAGATTTAATATTCTTCTTTATATTTTATTTTTACCGTGTTAAAGGTACTAAAAACTTCTTTATAATAAACTACTTAAAAGTAGCCTTAAAAGCTAGTAGGAAAGTTTTCTGACTAATATAGTTAGTCTAGTTACGTGCTAAGCCTAAAACAGCATTGCTATACTTGCGTTCTAATAGCAAGAAGTAAGTAATATTAAAAAGCTACAATAAGTAAGATAAGTGTGCAGGCATATAAAAAAGAATAATATTTTTTTTATAAAAATTTAAAAAATTAATACAGTACTAGCTTTTATAGCTATAAATAATAAGTAGTTAATACTTACGTATAGTATAGCTCTTTGTATATAAGGACATAGTCTCTATCTACGTACTACTATATACCTATAGCTAGCTTTAAAGTATGTAGCTAGAGATAGAGGCCTACCTTACTATTTAGCAAGCACTAGTACTAGCTAGGCGTAGCACTAGGCTTGGCGCCCACTACGCTAGCACTAGCCTCTCTTCTCTACTATATAGCTGCTTGTATACTTAGCCTCTTCTAGGTCTATGTCTACTTTTCTTTACTCTAAATATAAGCTAATTTTTAACTAGCCTTTCTTCTATGCGTAAAGTCTGCTTTATATAATAGTAGACCTATAAGTAAATAGCTTGCTATAAGCTTTTAGCCTAGACAAAAATAAGTAGTTTTTACTTATTTTTAGTTATTATATAGAACTACAGCTTTAGTAGCTAGCTTTTAGCTAAGTCTAGCGCCTTTAGACAATAAGTTACTACTAAAATTACTAAATTACTAATATTTTTAGGAGGCCTTTACTGCTAGTGTAGGGAAGATTGAGACCTTATCTACGTAGTAAATAGCTAGCTATAGAACAGCCTTTATTACTTAATTGCTTAGAGTATTATAGCTATTGCTATACTTGCCTACTCTTAAAAAGATTTAATCTAGAATAAGCTTTATGCTATTTAAAGCGCGTTTTTTATTGCTATTTTAAACTTTTTTTACGCATCTATTTAGTTAATGAAAAAAGGGTACGTTATAGTAATAAAAATGCTAAAAAAGGTACGCTATAAAAGTAAAACCTTTTACTTACTATAAAGTTTTAACGCACTAATTAAGTACAAAATTAATAGATTAGCAAAATAGTACGATGTAAAAACTTGAAATTTTAGCTTCTACTTAGAATTACGCTACTTAATTTGTAGTTTAAAATTCTATCTAATAAATCTTTATTTTTTTCTTTACTTTACATTTAAATATATTAACTACGCTTTATTATAAGTATTCCTTTTTTTAAACTTTACTAAACTAAAAATAGCTTATCTAGATAATAAAAGGGTATTTAAAACTAACTGTTAACGATATATATAGCGCGACGCTGTAAATTTAGAATAATAAATAAATAAATAACATACTTAAAATCTTAAGCTACTTTTTAAGAATTTACTTATATTATTAATCTTCTAGCTAATACTAATCCTAACTTTAATATAAAGAAACTACTACTAACTACTAATTTTAATTTAAGCGTGCTCTTTAGCCAGCCTTTATATTATAATAATATGGAAATTAATAAAGTTATTATTATTTACCCTTCTAGAAAGACACTTAAAAAGACAATATTTAATATAATTTTAAATTTTCCTTCTCTCTGCTAGGCAGCTACTATAGACAAGAATAATAAGTTTTAAGCTATATTTAATAAACTAAATTTTAACACGTTTTTTTTATACTAGGCACTTTTAAGCGCATAGACAAGCTAGATATAAGTACTACTTACTTTTTTTTAACTAAATAATATATTACTACTAAAAGAACTAGACGCGCTCTAGCTGCTGCATTAGAAATGCTAAAACATCAATTTTATGCGTTAGGTTATTAAGTAAAACAAAATATGTTAGTAGACTTACAAATTTCTTATAATACCTACTTTGCTAAACTACTTATAACTATAATACTTTCTAACTTCTTTAAACTTTTTTAAATTAAATTGCTAGTAAAGTAGCTAGATTTTACCTTACTATATTTACTTTAGTAAAGGAAAAGCTGAATGCATAAAAAAATACTTAGATTTAACGTAAATACTTTATAAATAAAAAACGTATATATAATAAAATAGCAGATAATAAATAAGTATAAAAAACCCAGTTTTTAGCTATTTATAATTAACTTACAGACGTCTAGAACTGGTTATGTATAACTTAACGCGACGCACTGTCAAATGCAGAATCAACTGGTAACCTAGATATTTTACCTCTACGCTCTACCGTCTCTATATATATAGACTTAGATACTATAAATAAGCTTATTAATATTTAAAATTATAACAACCCTTAATTGCAAGCACGCCTAAATAACTTTAGTTACTAGTTATACTACCCCCTGAAACCTACAACCAATAAAAATTTATTTATTATAGTTAAAGGCAATGTAGTTTTTATCTTATATAAGCTCTACGAACTTAAGCGTATACTTTATATAATACTACAATTTAAAAACACTAATAATTATAATACTACAAAGCTACGTACTTTTAAAGAGAGTAAAAAAGTACAATGGAAATTATAGAAGCTAAGAAAAAGCAATTATTTAATTACCCAAGTAGAAAGTAAGTGTATTAATGAACTAAGTACTACAACAGAGTGTTAATAACTACTAAAAAGATATAAGATAATCTAGCCTGTTTATATAGACGCTAGCGGAGCAGTTACGTAAACAGCTTGCTAGGATCACCTAATTAATAGGGTAATCTACATGTTAATACTTTAATAAACCCTTTAAGTTAGTAAAAGGCTTTTTATATAAGCTGAAGGCAAGAAGTTAATTTTTACTAAATTAACATTGTTAATTAAAAGGTCTTTTTATAATCTTAGTCTTATTGCCTAATCCTTTATCTCTGTTGTAATATTGTAATGTTTTTTTAATTAAGCAAGCAGCTTAGTTCCATTATAATATTAAAATATTAATAAGATCCGAAATATCGGGTAATTAGCTTATAGGCATTTAATACAAATATTAATTGCGTCTACTACTTTTCTAAAACCTTTAGCTTTACTACAATATTAATTCGTAAGTCTTTTAAATTATTAACGTACTTTTGTTACTATTAATTTATTAAGCTTTATTACTTTACTATTTCTTTACTAACTAGCTGCTTATCTTTCTAGTATAGTCTACTTCTAATAGTAATAAGTATAAGCATTGTTTAAAAAGCTGTTATTAAGAGCGTAATTAGTACTTAAAAAGCCTACGCTAATATCGTAAAAACAGTACTAAGTATAAGTACTACGTGCGTTAAAGCCTATTTAATAATAAGTTTTAGTAAGCAGCTAAGGTTTAAAATAGTAAAAGTTTATTATCTTTACTCTTCAATTTGTACGCATACTTTAAAACTTCTAGTAGCTTAGCTAAGAAATTAATTAGCTTGCCTATTAAATTAAGTCTGCTGTTAAGCTTTTATTTAAATCTTGATTAAACTAAAAGCCTAACTAAGAAATTAAGTTAGCGCAAGGGCAAAACGATTTAAAATCTTATTTAAAAGTAAAAGTAGATTACTGCTTAAGCAATATCTAGAAAATAGTAATTTAATAACAGCAATAGCTTATATACGCCTATTAAGCTGTTTATCTGTCACGGATGGTTGCGTGCTAGCTGTATCCGCCAAACTCGCTTATCGTTAGCTTTCCCACCTGCAATTGTGCTTATAAGGGGCTCCTCACCTGCGAGGATACTTACAGGTATTATTGCTTAAAATATACACACGTTATTATTGAGAGCTACCTTTTACTATCTTCTATAGTGTAAAGTAAGTACTATTGCCTAAAGCTACTTCTTATAGAATAATATCTCCTTCTATAGGCTAATAGTCTAGATATAGCTTTCTTAACGCAATCTAACACTTAAAGCAATTAAAAAAGCTAAAGCTCTACTGCATCTAAACTCTCTAATCCCTCTTAGACTCTATTAAGGCCTACAACGCCTAAAGAGCTTAAAAAGCATACCTAGAATACACCTGCAACGCTTAAAGAGCGCATTAATGCTGTAGAAAAGTAATATAATAAACTTTAACTCTTATAACAATTACAGAAGTTAGAAAAAAAAGTAGCATAGCTAAAAAAAGTTAAATAAGAAGAAATTTTAAATATACTAATACTACTAACTATATTATTTTGTGTATAAAATGTACTTAAAGTAATACTTACTGCGTATGTGCAACGCGCGTTAAAACTTAAAGACCTAGCTAAATACTAAAGTAAAACCTTTGTAGAACATTGCAAGTTTACTTATTTTTATAAAGTAATATTTTAGCTACTACTATAAGAATTTAAAAAGAATAATAATAGAGTAATTTAAGTAATATAGTATTTTAAAGTAGACTTTTAAAAGCTTTAGTATACTTACTATAAGTGTTTTTTAAAGTAAAAAAAGAAGTACTAACTTAAAACTACTTTAAGTAATATATGCTTAACTTACTTTAAGACTTTATTAACTATAGCTTTAAAGTAGAAACTGCATATACGCATGCTATATAGCAAAAAGACTAAACTATTTAATTATTTATAAATTATTTTAATATTTTTAAAAATTAACTTTTAATATATACTAAAGTATAAAAGGTCTAGCACTTATTTGCAAAACTAAGGCCTAAACTATAGTATATAATTACTAACTACTATTAAATTTTAATAAGTAAAGAAGATTTTATTATGCTTAAATTTATACTTAAACAAAATTTACGTAAAGTACTTATTATGTATAATTTACTCTACTGGAGTACTTTTATAAAAAAAAAATATACTTTTTTTTAACTGCTACACTAAACGCACTTAACAAGTATAAAAATAGTAATAATATTATATGCTTTAGGTGCTAAAAAAAAGATACTACGCTAATAAGTGCTAAAGTAGTAACTCTAATAAAGTCTTAGTTAATATAAACTAAATAAAAAAAAGCTAAGCTTTACTACAAACTTAAAGTTAGTAAAGTATGTACTAATAAATATTTTACTAAAAATATAGCGCGTGTGCTACGCACGTTTAGTAACTATAGTAAAAAAAAAACTTAAAGGTATTTTAAACTTATAAGTAGACGTTAGCCTTATTAGTTAAAAAACAGCTGTAGAAATAAATTTAAAACCTATTTAAGATGTAGAACTTTTTTACTTAAGTTAAATTAAACCTTAAAGGCAGAATATATAAATAGTATATAAGCTTTAGCTACGCTTAACAGATAATAATAGTATTAAGTATATTATAAAGGTTACTATATATAGAGTAGATAAAGAGGGCGCACTATTATTACTTAGTAACCTCTTTTTAAGTTAAAAAAGTATTTATATTAACTATAGAAGGTAGATATAACATTAGAGATATTTAAAGGCAAATATTAACTTAGTAGCTACTAAGGCATTTTTAAAAAACGTAAAACTTATAAAGTTAAAAGCTTACCTCTAAAGAGTACTTTAAAGTAATAGCATAAATATTAAGCTTAAAGCATATATACTAAATATATTTACAGTATAAGGGCAGCGTATACTTAATATATTATAAAATTATACTAATATCTTTAATAATAAAGCTACTAAAACCTCTTTATAACTAAAAAGCCTAGATTACATAATTTTTATTTAATAAAGAAAAGAACCTTTTTATAAGCCTTTTTATACTCTCTTTTCTTATAAGCTTTTAGTACTTTGCAAATATATTAAAAAAGTACTAAAAAGAAAATTTGCTACAGTACTAGCTCTATAGGCGCTTTAATATAATTTATACCTAAAAAAGACAAGACTTTTTACCTTTGCATAAATTATAAAGGTCTTAATACTATTATAATAAAAAATTATTATTTACTCTTTTTAATTAAAGAGATACTAGACTACCTATTAGGCGTGTACTACTACACTATACTAGATCTTAAAGACGCCTACTATTGTCTAAGGATTAAGTTAGAAGATAAGTAGAAGACTGCTTTTAGGATATAATATAGATATTTTAAATATCTTATTATACTTTTAAGCTTATAAGTACCTTAGTTAGTTTTTAAGTCTATATTAATAAAGCTTTAAAAGAGCACTTAGATTATATCTACGTAGTTTATTTAGATAATATTCTTATTTACACCTATAACAACAATATTATGCTATACTAGTATACTATACGCGCTATACTTAACTCTTTATAAAAAGTAAAGTTATACGTAAATTTTAAAAAGTATATATTAACTTTAAATAAAGTTTATTTTTTAAAATTTACTATTATAAGAAGTAGTATTTACGTAAATCTAGCGCGTGTTACTACTATTAAGCAATAGCCTATACTTACTAGTATTAAAAAGCTGCAGTCTCTTCTAAGATTTACAAACTTTTATTAGTGTTTTATTAAGAACTATACTATAAAAACAGCACCTCTTACAGATATCTTAAAAAAGAAATAAGTATTTTACTAAAATAAAAATATATATACTACTTTTACAAGGCTAAAGCAACACTTTATATATACGCCTATTCTATATTACTTTAAAGAAACACGTATAATTCATATTTTAATAAATACTTTAACTCTCGCTATATTAAGTATATAATTTTAATTATTTAAAGACAAAAAGTAATATTTTGTTATATTTTACTTATAAAAACTGCAAAACGGTAAGCTAAACTATAAAGTAAATAACTTTAAACTTTTAGCTATTATATAAAGTTTTAAAAATTAGTAACACTACTTAGAAAGCGCTTAACACACTATTTAGGTGCTAACTAATTATAATAACTTATGCTTTTTACGTGTTATATAGAAGCTAAACTAGCATTAAGTACGCTAGGCTTTATATTTAAAAGCTTTTAATTTTAAAGTTAAATACTGCCTACGGCATATAAACCTTATAAATGAACTATTAAAAAAAGTAGATTACAAATAAAAGAACTTATTATTAACTTAACTATTGCTTACACTACAGAACAAACTTCTAGTAAAGGTAAAGTATAGTAGAATAAAAAGTTCTATAACTTAGCATAGCTAAAAAAGCATATATAAGACGCATGTAGCTAATATTTATAAAATAAAAAGTATCTAAACTATTAGTGCTATAAGGTGCACACTATGTGTACTACGCTCTCTAGCTAAAGTATTAGTTAGTAGTAAACTTGCGATAGTAAAGTTAGAAGCTCTTATAAATAAACTATACTAGTTATAATAAAAAGACGCCTTTGCTCTATAGTAGGTTATAGACTTTATATAAGCAGCATATACTTAAAATAGTAGTAGTATATAAGTGTAGCGCGTTAACAATAAAGAAGTTCTAAAATATAAAAGTAAAATTTATATTCTACTAGAACAAGCTATTAGGCAAAAGATTCTATTATAGAATTATAACACGTATATAGCAAGTTATTTTAGCGTACATAGAACTTATAAGCTTATTAGTAGGCTATATTACTAGCTAGAGCTAAGCTATAATGTTTAGAATTATGTAAAAATTTATGCAGTATGCTAAAGAAGTAAAGCTCTAAGACATAGTAAATATAGTTAGTTATTACTATTACTAGTTCCTAATAAGATATTTAAGAAAGTAAGCCTTAATTTTGTTATAAAGCTACTACTAGCAAAGAACAACAGTTTAGGTTACATATTTAATACAGTCTTTATAATTATTAACTACTTTTTAAAGATAGTAATTTATATACCTATATTAAAATTGTAAAATATAAAATAGTTTACAAGATTCTACTTTAAATATATTATTTTACAATACAAAATTTAGAAAGACATTGTATCTAATTATAGTTTAATCTTTACTTTTGTATTTTAGATAAAAATATACTGCTAATTATAAGTAAAGCGCAAGCTAAGCACAGCCTTTTACTTATAAACAAATAGGTAAACTAAATACTAAAACTAAATAATAAAGTAATACCTAAAGACGTTTACTTTAAAAAAATAAAATAATTAAGTATTACTTTTATTAACTATATAGTTGATATAAAACAACTCTATCTACAAATTAATAAAAATAACACCTTTTTACTTAGTATATAGTAAGTATCTATTGCTTACGTTGCCTTGTAAGGACAGTAAGCTAAAAAAAGAGATACTAAACGCTATAAATAGAGTGCAGCGCATGCATAGCGTACATACAACAGCAAAAAAATACTTTTTAGTAATATAAAAATACTAACGCTAATACTATAATAAAAAATATAAACTAAAATTTTTTTACTAAAAAAACTTAGTTTACTTTAGTACAAAAAACGTTAGCCTAGCTTACTAACTTAGTAAGAAGCTTTCTAGCAAGTTTATAAAACTATTAATCTACTACTATAGCTTCTAGTATAGTAACTTAGTAAGGTCTAACTTTACTTAATATAAGCTATTAGTCTTTGTGTTAAAAAAGAAGAAAAATAGTCTAAGTATTATATTATTTATATGCAAGTCGTTTGTATGCAGTACTATGTAGTGTAGGAAATCTTAAAAGTAAGAAGCAGCAAGTAGAGAGCTTTTATAAAAAAGTATTGTAGGCTCCTGCTGCGGTAACATATATGTCTAATTAGTAGAGGGTAGCTGCTTTTTACTTTTTTTAGAAACCCTATTTTAACTACAACAACAACCACCACCTTTAACACCTTAAAAAAATAAATAAAACTATTTTAAGTATAAGAAGTAGTTAAAATGCAGGCTTACTAACTATAACTACTACCTTACTATTATATTTATAATGTCTTCTATGTTTCTTTACTAGAGTAATAAAAATTGCGTAGTAGTTAAGAAAATAATACTTAGGCACTAAAAATTAGCCTTAAAAGTAATAAGATCTAGAAAGTTAAAAAAACTTTAAAAAAACAAATTAAAAATAACTAGCTAAAGTATTAGTTATAATAGAAAAGTTATAACAAATTATAAAATACTTAGACTCTAGTATTACAGTTTAAAGATGTAAAAGAACTAATTAAAGAATATAAGTATAAATAAAGATTATTACGTCCTAAGCGCGCTAAAAGAGTATACTAAATATTATTATTGCGCCTTTAGAGCATAATTTAGGTATCTAAGCAAATAAAACTATAAGTATAAAAAGATTTACTTTTACTTATTATTAAGAATCTCTTTAATACTAGCACAAATCTTATTATTACTACCTATATTATTACTACTACTTTTAGCACTACTATTATGCGCGCTACCTACGCTAGGACTGCGCCTTAGTAGTAGCTTATTGTTGTTACTTAAGCTTTTATTATTATTATTATTATTACTAGCGGGACTAGTAATCCTAGCTATATAACTAGTAATTAATTTAAAAGTAGCTGCTATACAGCGCTACTTTACTAAAATTAAGCTTAAAAAATAAAGTAAGAATGTTAGTACCTAAGTAAGTACTCTTAAAGAAGTCTTAGTATACGCAGTAATACAGCAGTAGTTAAAAAGCTTAAAGTTAAATTAGTGCTAGTAGCACGTAAGCTTAACGCTAGTAGTAATAATAGCAGGGTTAGTCTTTAAAGTATTAGCATTAGTAAATATAGTATTAAAATAAGAGTAAAGTTAATATAAATTATTTAAACACTTATTAAGCGCCTTAAGAACTTGTTTAAATTAGCTAAAGCGTAGTTAATAAAACAAAAAACTTACTTTAGTACAACTACTATAGTTACTCTTAACATAATAGTTACAATAATAATGCTTAGTTTAATTGTAAATATTTTTCACTTAGTAATATTTTATACGCAGCGTAGGTAGGTTATATATAAGGTAATAAAGTTAATAGCTTTTTTAACTACGCTAAACTTGTACAGCTAAGTATTTTATAAGTAGAACTTTTTAATATACTTAAGATTTAAATAGTAAACTATAATAAAAATTAAAGCTTAGTATTAAAGTATATAATAAGTGCGCTAATATTATGTATAAAGTGTGTTAAGTAAGATAAGGACTACAAGAAATATACTAGAAAATTTATTTATTACTATAGTAAATCTTACTTTATATAAACTACCTATAATAATTATATACACTTACTTTTATTTTAAGAATATTTAATAAATAAATAATGAAATCTAAAAGTTACTAAAATAATGCAACAAAACTTAAACTATAAAGCTTGCTATATATTTAACTTATAAAAATATATATTTTAAGCGCATATAACTTGCGCGTAGAATATAATTTTTATTAAGCTATTTTTATATATAATTTTAGAAGTTTTAAGTTAAGGCTATTAGGACGCTAGACTAGAGGGAGAGGCTCTGTTACAGATAGTTGCGTGCTGGCTAGATTTACTAAACTTACTTATTGTTAGCTTGCCTACCTGTAATTATGCTTATAAGGGGCTTTTTACCTATAAGGATACTTGCAGGTATTATTACTTAAAATATATATACGTTATTATTTAGAGCTATCTCTTACTATCTTTTGTAGTGTAAAGCAAGTACTATTACCTAAAGCTACTTCTTATATTATTAAACATAACGCGCTTCTCTTTACTTAAAAAAAAGCTATGATAAGCTTTTTAAAAATTACTGCTAATCTATTATATTTTTGCGTTTCTTTAAGTAAACGCTATATAAAAGAAATACATAATAGTTTATAGGCTAAGCGCAGTTTTAATTAAGTTTAAACTAGTAGTTAAAGTAGAACTTACTGTAGTCGTTACTTGTCTAACACATATTATATTATTAATAATAATTTTACTACTTGTTTTATAGCTATATATAAAAATAGAAAGAAAAGTCTTTTATTACTTTGTTAAGATCTAGAACTAAGACTCGTGGAGAAGTCTTCACGAAGACGTCGGCATTCCCAGACAATAGCCCAACGAGCAGCTAGCAGTTACGTGATTGCTTAGTGCTTAGTGCTCTTAGCATAACTAAGCAATACTAATTACACTGCAGGACTGCTTAGTGCTTAGTGCTCTTAGCACAACTAAGCAATACTAATTACACTGCAAAACTGCTTAGTGCTTAGTACTCTTAGCACAACTAAGCATACTAAGTAGAGCATACACTTGTTAGTATATAGTAGTAGGCATTAAGCCTTTATAGCTTAGTGTGTTTAACTTTAAGTGCAATCTAAAAATTACCTAATTCTTAACCCCTCTGTGTTATTACATTGTTCTACTAAACGTGCTAACACACCCCTATGCTATTACATTAATCTACTAATTGTGCTAGTACAACCCCTTGTCTATCGCACTTACTTATTCTCTAAGAACTAATACAGATTATTTATAGACAATCTTTATACTTTAAACACCTTTAAGATAAGTAATACTGCTATAAACACCCCTGCTAATTCCTAAACTACAGAAACAACTACGCATGCTAACAAGCCTAATACCTACTATAGTAACTACAACAAACTTAAGGTATAGCTACTTTAAGTTAATAAATACTTCTACATTAAAGAAACTAAAATTAACAACAACAACATAGTTGTATAGGCCTCTACGTTTTTATAAAAAGCTGCTAAAAAATAAGCTAATTCTATTCTTTGTTAATATATAGATATAACTGTTAACAATAATGCTAACAAAGCACTTGTTAAAGACTAGGATAATTTTAAAATAAAAATAAGAAAAATATTCTTACTTTTTAAAAAAATTTATAGTAGTAGAATAAAAGATCTAAAAGTTGCAATAAACTTACTCTACAGCTAACTATATAACAGAGTTTTAGCAGTACTAAATAGTTATTAAATAAGACAACAACGCTTTAATATAGATATACTAATAAGGTCTTAAACTAGCTGTATGTATAAAACTTATATAAAGTAGAGCTACTCTTAACACGCTTAACAAACTTATAGCTAAAGCTATTTAAGTAGATAATAACCTCTACAAGCTTAAGTTAGAAGAACAACTATTCTTATAAGGAAATTGCATACCTAGAAATATAAAAGCCTAACTACGTTAAACTTATTAACGCCTGTACCCTAACTAAAGTTAATAATAAAACAATACGCCTAGAATTCTAAAATATTATGCAACTAACAGCTACAAGCTTATACACTTTAACAACTTTAATAAAAGACTTAGAAAGAGTAAGTTTTAGCATAATAAAAATAGTAAGAAAGAAATTACTTACTATACATATAGCAAAGAAAGTTATATAAAGCAGGACTACTAGAGCTAAAGCAAAGTAACGTAATAGTTAAATATTTTTTACTATACAGTACCTAGCAACAATCTAGAAGAAAAATAAAATGTTATTACCTAACCTACTATTACAGTCTAAGGATAGAACTAGGCAAACATTAATAGTCTAAATAACTTTCTTATAATTACCCTAGAGGAAGCCTTAGACGATGACGTCTCTAAGATAATACTTAACAAAGGAATAAAAGTAACTCTAGCTAACTAAACTAAGTATAGAAAAATAGCTAGGTTCTAAGAAATCTACTAGCCCTCTACACTAGTAACAAAGGAAGCACTAACAGCCTAGGACTAGGAAATTTTACTACTAGCTGTACAAAAACACTTCACCACGCTAAATAAACAAGACATTAACATATAAATACTACTACTTTTAGAAACATAATGCTTAAATAACCTAGCTAAAAAAATTAACGTTCTGCTAAGGCAGCTTAAATAACTTAAAGATATTTTTACAAAACCTTGTAGAAAAACATTAATTAAATACTACTAGTATGCTAACTTACTAGAAGAACTGTAAAAGAAAAAGATTATTTTAAAAGCAACTATTAACAAAGTTTTATATAACAATTTTATATAAAAATAGACCTAAAATGCTAAGGCATTTTAGAATAAACTAACACACTAACTCTTAGATTAAAAAAAAGAGAAAATTTATAAAAAACTTTAGGCAATATGCTAAAAGCGCAGGACTTAGAGTAATAGCTACGTAATAGACATGTATTATTAAATAGACTTGCGCAATCTAGAACACGCAAGGTACTCCTAGACAGTATATATATATAATAGCTGCACTATATATTATTTAGATAAGTATAAATTAGAATAGTTTTTTAAGAAACTAAAAAGAATGCTTTAATACTAATACTTATAGTATAACTACTTTAACAATAAATGCGCAGTATACCTATAAAACAAATAACATAGCCTATACTTTTATAAATATAATAATCTAGAAAAGACTCTATAAATATATATAACGCAGTAGAAAAATTACAAAAATAAAACTTATATATAAAAGTGCAACTAGCCTTTATAGCACACGTGCTTTAATATTAAATATAAACTATATATAGTTGCTAAAAAGTTTTACAAATTTAGCATATAGTTTTTTTTAAATAAACGCCCTAAACACTTAGAACTACTAAGGCAATAAACATAATTAACCTTTTAAGCCTCCTTAAGCTACTAGTAAAGCTTAATAAATATTAGATAATAGCATTAGTAGACTTTAGCTCCTAGGCTAACTTTGTTTTCTCTTAAGCAGTACAAGTAGCAGGCCTATAAACATAAAAAAAACAAGAACTCTACTTACTATATATAGTAAATAGTTAGCCTATGCTAGGCAAGACAACTATTATACACAAGGTTAGCAAAGTAATGCTTAGCATCTAAAAATATAGAAAAGAATTAGACCTAGACGTTTTTAAATTAGCTACGTATAATATTATATTAGAAATTCTTTAGTTAGAAGAATATAACTTACAAATTAACTAAAAGTTAAAGAAGTTTTTATTTAAGTGCTATAAATTAAACGCAACTATAAGCTAGCCTACGCATTTAACAACTATAATAGTAAATAAAAAGAAAATTAACAATATTACTAAAGAATAGCAGACTTTAATTAAGAACGGCCTTACAATATAAGGGTTTAACTTAATAGACACTAGTAGGGCACCTCTAGGTTACAAAGTTAAAGTTTAAAAAAAGTATATAACTCTAAATATCTTAAAAGAATACATAGAATTTTAGCATCTTTTTATAGAAGTAGTAGATAGTAAAGCTTTAAGAGGGTAGCTGCTTTTCACTTTTTTTGGAAACCCCATTTTGACTACAACAACAACCACCACCTTTGACACCTTAAAAATAAAGTAAAGCTTTACTAAGACACTAACTTTAAGACTACAAGATTATCCTAGAAGAAGAGAAGACTTTACTCTTTAGGCTAATTTATTAATTATTAAAGATAAAACTTAAAGAACTAAGGACTAAGCTAAATAAAGATTTAAAAAAAAGATATATTAGACCTTTAATATTACTAGTAAGATTTCCTATACTCTTTGTACTAAAAAAAAATAGGCTACTATAAATATACATTAACTACTAGAAACTTAACAACATTACAGTAAAGAATTAATACTTATTACTAAATATTATAAAGCTTTAAAATTAATTATCTTACGCCAAAGTCTTTACTATATTAGACTTTTAAAATAGATACTACCTTATTAGAATAAAAAAAAGTAAAGAATAGAAGACAGCGTTCTAAACATAATATAAATACTACAAATACACTATTATACTATTTAGGCTTATAAACGCCCTAGCAACATTTTAAGAACTTATTAATAATATATTAAGAGCATATTTAGACATCTTTGTTATAGTATACCTAAATAACATCCTTGTCTACTCTAAGAACTTAAAAAATTATATAGAACATATCTGTATAGTACTAAAGTGCCTAAACTAGTTTAACCTTTAGCTTAAACTAAAAAAATGCAAGTTTTATAAAAATAAAGTTGCTTTTTTTAGATACATAGTAGGAGCATAAGGAGTACAAATAAGTAAAAAAAAATATAAGTAGTTAAAAAATAGCTACACTTAATAATAGTTAAGAAAATATAATTATTTCTAGAATTTTTAAACTTTAACTAATAGTTTATTAAAAACTACTTTAAGATTACTATCTTATTAATAAGACTTATAAGAAAGGAGATACCCTTTAAGTAAAGTAAAAAAGTAGAAAACGCTTTCTAGACGCTTAAAAAAGTAAGTATAAAACTACTATACTTTAAAATATTCTAAGCAGAACAACTATTGCGCTTTAAGACTAACACATTAGACTTAGCACTTAGAGGCTGCGCTAGTTAACTATATAAAAGCAAATAGCACCTAATTGCGTACTATTTACAAAAATTCTTTAGACTAGAAGAATAATACAACGTCTATAACAAGGAGCTACTAGCTATTATTACATGCTTATAGCATTAAAGAGTATACGTAGAAAGCTGCTTAAAACTTATAATATTTATAGATTACAAGAACTTAGTTAACTTTACAACTACTAAAGTACTTAACTAACAACAAGTAAAATAGTTAGAGCTACTTAGATAATATAAGTTTAAGATTAACGTGGTTCACAAGCGAGCGAGCGCACTAAGCAAGCGAGCGTATCCTCACCAACGCGTCAACGTCAACACGATATCACGCACTTTTATTACAGTTAATAAACTATTGCAATATACTAAATTAATTATTAAAACCGCTATTATTACTTGCACTATTTATCTCAACTGCGCAGGTATAAGCGTTGTGTCTAGTCTGCTTGCAACGCCTGCACCGCCTCTCTCCTTACACCCTCTTAGACGCACTCTTACTATCACTACAACTACTACCCGCCTGTTTAGCTAATATTTCTTGTACCTTACTAATAGTAAAAGTCTTCTCTGTCTATATATATTACTACTTATAGCTCTTCTGCTTATTTGCTTTATCTAAAGCCTCTTAAAGGCTATTTTATTTTTTATTATAAGCATTATTTTATATACTATTTGCTAAGCCTTTTTACTTAGCTGCGCAACTTGCTTGTTAAGTAAATTTATAAAAAACTTATAGCAGTTTCTTACTTTTTATTAAATAAAAGTACTTTAAGCTTTAACTTTATACGCGTTACGTAGTGTCTGCGCTTTTTAGGCAGCTACTTGTTGTAGTAATTATTTTAGTGTCTATACTACTATATTAAGCTTTAATAGCACTGCTTATAAGTTATATAAAACTAGACTAGCGCTTTTAAAGCTAGCTTAGATATTCTTTTTTGTAATAGACTGCTTAAAAGCAGCTTTAAAGGCTAGTAAGAAGGTCTCTTTACTAATATAGTTAGTATAGTTACGTGCTAAGCCTAAAATAGCGTTGCTATACTTACGCTTTAATAGCAAAAAGCAGGCAATATTAAAAAGCTATAATAGGTAAGACAAGTGCGTAGGTATACAAAAAAAAAATATTTTTCTTTTTATAAAGGTTTTAAAAATTAATAGAGCAGTAGCTTTTATAGCTATTAATAATAAGTAGTTAATACTTACTTACAGTACAGCTCTTTATATAAGTATTAAAATACTTTAACTAGGCAAGAGTAAGCTAATTATTTATCTAGCTATTAAAACTAACTTAAAGAACTTAGTTAGCAGGTAAATTTTTAAACTAAACGTTAATAAGCACCTTACTTATAAAAATAACAAAGAATAGTATCTAGTAACCTAACACGCCTACGCCTTAGATTATAGTAACTTACTTACAGTTGCCTAGCTATATCTGCTTTTTTTTGCTATATTCCTCTAAGCCTATAATAACTAACTATAATAAAATTTTACTTATTATAAAGCTAGTTTTATTAAAGTTGTAGATATTATTATTTATAATACTCTACTTCTGCTTTGTTACCTAGACTAAGTTAAACTAGCGCTAGATAGCCACTAGGTCCTTGTAGGCGGCTTACTAGTAATTATAAAGATAGCTTTAGCGCGTATAGAGCTTAAAAGTCTGCTTAATAAAGTTGTTAACTTAGTTCTTGCTAATAGAGTTGCTAGCGCGCTTATCTAATAGTTTATTAGCTATTACTTAAATATTAAGCTTTATAGGCGCAAATTCTTGCCTAAACTTTTTAAAAATATGTTTAACTACAGCTTCTTCTTCTAACTTGTTTAGGCGCTTTAAGTTTAGTTTGCAGTTGTGTTAAAGGCATCTCCTAGCGCGTTAATGCTTAAGAGTAGATTTAGAAAAATTATAAATTTAGGCAGTATAATAGCTACTTTAAACGCGTTAAGAATTAATATTAAAAAGAGCAAGCTATAGATCTCTCGCGTTTTTGTGTCAACGTTGACGCGTTGGTGAGGATACGCTCGCTCGCTTGGTGCGCTCGCTCGCTTGTGAACCACGTTATATACACACCTAAAAAGGATAATAGTAGAGCAGACGCTCTTAGCTAACAACATAATATTACAGGAACAAAGGAAATTATTAATACTATAATACTTAAGATTAATAAAAATAAATTACTAGAACTAGCAAGAACGCTAAACATAGCCCTACAAATTACACTTAACATACTAGAAAAATTATAAGAAGTCATTATTAAATAACATTATAATAACTCTGTACACAGTTATCCTAGTATTATATAAACTATAGAACTTATTAAGAGAAATTACAAATTTCTAGGAATAAAGAATAAGGTTACCTTCTTTATTGCTAAATGCGCAGACTATTAAAAGAACAAGCATAGTACCTACGCACCTTACAGAGAAATGCAAGTAATAGAGCTACCTAATGCACTATAGTTAGACATCTCTATAAACTTTATTATAGGCCTACTAGTCTTAAGAGACCCTGTTACTAAAGTATCTTACAACGCAATTCTTGTAGTAGTTAATTAATTTACAAAACAAGTAGAGTATATTACTTTTAAAAATTCTTTTACAGCAGTATAGCTAGCATATATTATTAATAACTAAATTATTAAGCACTACAGCATACTAAAGTTAATTATTAGTAATAGAAACAAGCTCTTTACCTCTAACTTTTAGACAACGCTATTAGCTGCAATTAAAACAAAACAAAAACTATTAATAGCTTATTACCTACAAACAAATAGACAAATAAAATAAATAAATTGCATAATAAAAGCTTATCTTAAGATATATATTAATTAATAGTAAAACAACTAAGTATTGTTACTACCTATAGCACAAATAGTATACAACAACAAAATATTAGAATTTACAGAATAAATACTATTTTACACAAACTATAGAAGACACCTAAATCTCTTTACACGTACATTTCTAAGCTAGAAAATAGAAGTAGCTATTACAACAGCTAATAAGCTTAAAATAGTGCATAAGTTACTTAAAGCAACACTTAAGAAGGCTTAACGCTAAAGCATTTTATATATTAACTAAAAATAAAAAATAGCACCTTAGCTAAAGAAAAAAGATAAAGTATATCTACTTATAAAGAATTTCTGCACTAAACAACTAAATAAAAGACTTAACAATATTAAAGTTAAACTATTTTTAATTCTAGACTAGAAGGGACTAGTTACGTATACACTTAACCTCCTACTAGATGCAAAAATCTACTTAAGATTCTATATTAACATGCTAGAACTAGCAGACCTAGAGACGCTACTCTAGAAAACCTTCTACTATAAGATAGAAAAAAAAACAAATTTAAAGTTAAGAAAATCTTTGCATACTAAAATAATAGTAATAGTAAAGAATATTTAGTTAAATAGTTAAGTTACCTAGATAGCGACAATATATAGAAACTAGATACAAACCTTATAAACTATTATTTACACTTTACAGAATACTACTAAAATTAAAAGCTTCTTAATAATTAAGTAGTAAGCCTTTAAAAGCACTCTAGGTGCTAGGCAAAAGGTTTAAGGCTAAACTCTTAAAGACACTAAAAAACTCTATAGTTTCTCTAGCCTCTTTACGCTTTAACTCTTTAATTTTATAAGACTTAACTACTACTGCATTCTCTGCGTAACAGTTTATTAAATCTATCTACAAATAAAGCCGCTTTTTATAAGCGCGCTATATGCGTAACTCTTCTAACGCCTTTTTATGCGTTTTTATTATAATATTTTGTATATTACAACTTTCTTTTATGTATACGCGTAGCCTTTTTTTTTCTGTAGCTAAATGCTTAAACTCTAACTTTATTACCTAGACGTTATACTATTAGCCCTAATATAAACACTTACTACACTTTTCTAAATAAATATATACCTTGCACACACGTTTGTTGTGCGTATAAGTAAAGCATTTTTAAACTATAGCTTTTTTAAAGGAATTAATAAAGTTGCAAAGACAGTAACAGCAATTAGTACTAATAAAAGGTTTCTACTTAAGCATAGTAATACAAGAATAAGGCAGCTAACGTTACTTATAATAAAAAGACAGCCCTGTTATAAGCTAAGACTTTGCTATTATTATATAACTTAAGGACAACTTACTAGAAGGAGAGAAGATAGTGTTAAGATCTAGAACTAAGACTTGTGGAGAAGTCTTCACAAAAACGTCAGCATTCCTAGACAATAGCCTAACAAGCAGCTAGCAGTTACGTAATTACTTAGTGCTTAGTGCTCTTAGCATAACTAAGCAATACTAATCACACTGCAGGACTACTTAGTGCTTAGTGCTCTTAGCACAACTAAGCAATACTAATTATACTGCAGGACTGCTTAGTGCTTAGTGCTCTTAGCACGACTAAGCATACTAAGCAGAGCATACACTTATTAGTATATAGCAGTAGGCATTAAGTTCTTATAGCTTAGTGTGTTCAACTTTAAGTGCAATCTAAGGATTACCTAATTCTTAACCCCTTTGTGTTATTACATTATTCTACTAAACGTGCTAACACACCCCTGTGCTATTACATTAATCTACTAATCGTGCTAGTACAACCCCTCGTCCATCGCACTCACTCATTCCCCGAGAACCAACACAGATCATCTACAGACGATCTTCACATACTTAAGCTCTTTACATAGACTACTAACTAGTTTTTAAAGATAAAACAATAATAAGTACTAAGTTAATAAGTATAAACTACTTAGCAACATTATTGCTTACTGTAAAAAAAGAAATTAGTAGGGTAACAAAAAAAAGAAATTAAAAAGGTTATAGTTTTTAAGGCTTTATATTTTAATAACTAAAGGGGCTATACTAAAAGGAGTTAGTGATTTAGAAAGTTAAGAGCCTCCTCTTTAAGATAGCTTGCTTAGTAAGCTGCTTAGTTAGCATAATTACGCCTGTAATCCTGTATAAGAAATAGTATAGATCTTTTAATTAGAGGCGTACAACGCTTTCTAAAAAAGGAGAACTATTCTGTTTATATTTTATAAAAAAAGCCGTCTTTAGACACTAAAAAAGCTTATAATTGTTATATTTATAACAAGCAAATACTTAATAACATAAAAAATATAAATGTTAATAAAGTTTTATTTATAAATAAGTCTGCTATTAAGCGTAAACACAGTGCTAGGACAGAATACTATTAAACAAAATACAATTATAAAATAGAAAAGATAATTATTTCTACAATAAATACAAGTAAGTTTTAAGAAATTCTAATTATTAAAGAATATACTTTATTATATCTATAATATCTTTGTTATTCTAATTTTCTTTTAGAATACCCACTAATCTAGTTATAAGTTAAGATATTTCTAT
Organism: Alternaria gansuensis; assembly: GCA_009289805.1. Classification (NCBI taxonomy): domain Eukaryota; kingdom Fungi; phylum Ascomycota; class Dothideomycetes; order Pleosporales; family Pleosporaceae; genus Alternaria; species Alternaria gansuensis. Next base: position 3,737 of record WBOK01000421.1, on the reverse strand, counting down.
ATAAGTTTATAGTAAAATTTAGATAGATAGAAAATTTAAACTAGTAGTAATTAAAATTTCTTTAATGAATATTTTTTAAAGGAATTTAGACTATGTTAAAAAGATTCTAATTTCTATAATAAAACTTATAATAATTAAAGGTAAGTTATATATACTTTTTTTTTGTATTTAGAGGCTTATTACTCTATATTTAAATTATAAATTTAGAGTATTTTTCTATATATTTAAGTATCTTACTAACTTCTATATAGGCTAGAAGTTTTAGTAGAATAACGCTAAGATTTATAAGATTATAGAAGTTTTATCTTAGTTTTCTAGAAATAAAATATTACTTTTTAAGCATTTTGCTTATAGTTTTAATCTAAATCTTATAAAAAACGTGTAGGCTTTGCTAAAAAATGCTTTAGCTAAAAGGCCTATTCCTTTTTTAAGTATAAGAAATAATAAAAGAAGTATAGCAGCCTTTAAGGCTGCTATAAAAGAGAAATAGGATTAATTACCTTGAAAGGTAATTAATAATTATATTTTATTATTACTAAGGCGTTATTTATATATAAAAGAAGCTAAAAGCTAGTATACTAAGTATTAGTAAGTTATTATAGTTATTTATTGTAAAAATACTATAAAAATAAGCTTTTTAATATAACTAAAAAATTTATTTTACAATTACTTTTAAACTATATATATATAAAATTAGCGAGTATTATTTATTATATATAACTTATAGTAGTTTTTACAAATTTAGAAAAAAGATATATTATTATATATTTTTAAGTTTTTTAATCTTTATTTTTACTATAGAGATTTAGAGCAATCATACTAACTAAGCAGCTAACTAAGTAACTTATCTTAAAAAGAAAGTTTTTAGCTTTTTAAACTACTAACTTTTTCTAGTATAGCTTTTTTAGTTATTAAAATACAAAGCTTAGAGAATAGTAACTTTATAAATTTTTTATTTTTAATCTCTTTATATTAGAGTAAGGCTAAAAGTTTTAGAAGAGTAGTAAACGTAATTTGTACTTATAGTTACTATATATAAACTAATTACGCAATTTTTAAGGTTTATTTAATATTTTATTATTATAATAGGACTAAGCTGCTTGCTTAATTAAAATAACATTATAGTATTACAATAAAAATAAAATAATTAAGTACTAGAACTAATATTATAAAGAAATCTATTAATTAAAAACTTTAATTTACTAAGAATTAAATTCTTACTTATAGCTTAGATTAAAAGTTTTTTACTAACCTAGAGGATATGTTAGAGTATTAATATATAAGTATTATAAACCTAAGAAAAGAAAAAGTATAAACTATATATAAAAGATTAAGGTAAGAAAAGATTTTAAACTACTTAAACAAAGGGTAAGCCTTTATATACTAATAAATAACGCTACTTTATACTAGGCACGTAATTCTACAGGCTTTAGCAAAAATTATTTATAAAATAAGTTATATATATTTTATAATATACTATAAAATCCTATAATATTTTATGTATAGAATAGTATAAAATTTTATAAGATAGTATAACACTCTCTTAGTATATAGTAGTAGGTATTAAGCTTTTATAGCTTAAAGTGTTTAACTTTAAGTGTAATCTAAGAATTACCTAATTTTTAACTTTTTTTGTATTATTATATTATTTTACTACACGTGCTAATATACTACTGTACTATTATATTATTCTACTAAATATGCTAGTACAACTTTTATTTATTATACTTACTTATTTTAAGAGAACTAACATAGATTATTTATAGATAATTATTATAACAAATTACTCTAGTAGTTAGGTAATATTAGTAAGCTAAACACGTAACAACTACGCTAGCGCCTATAAATAAAGAGGTAATAAAAAAAAGTAATTAAGAAAGTTATATTTTTAAAGCTTTATAATTTTATAAGTAGAAGGGCTATACTAAAAAGAGTTAGTAATTTAAAAAGCTAAGAACTTCCTTTTTAAGCTACACTGCTTAGTAATCTACTTAGTTAGTATAGCTGCCTCTATAATTCCCCCTAAATTATAGAAAAAAAAATTAAAATAAATTTCTGTATTCCTTTTTGTTAACTTATAAAAATTACTAAGCATTCTAAATTATTAAACAGGACTAGTTAATCTCTTTAGTATAAGAGTTTTAAAGTAGTACTGTAAAAAACTACCTAGTTATAATTAAAAGCTTATTTTTAAGATTTATGTAGATAATATGATAATATAGCTTACTAACACTTAGTAAGCTAGCCTATAGCTTTTTTAGTAGCTAAGTATTACTTTAGCTAGTGTAAAGTATAACTATTAAATACTTTTAGTAGAATTTAACTTTCGTATAGTATTATTATTTTATAATGTTAAATATCTTATTACTTTAGCATTATAATAGTTTTTAATAGTTAACTTATATTAATAAATAACTAATTCTAAGTCTAGATTTGAAAATTTCTTAAGTTTCTACTGAGTATAATTATAATATTTATAAAGTCTTTCTTATGTTTAAAGAAAGCTTTTTCTTTAAATTTTTTCTAATATAGATATTTTATTTAAGCAAGTTTTATAAGATTTTTATTAGAAATTTATATTTATTTTACTTTTTTAAGTTTTTGTTTTATTTTCTAGTAATTTTAATAAGGTTTATATTGAGTAGTTTTTAAACCTTATAAAAAATCTTAGTATTATAGCCTAGTTTAAGCGCAAAAGAAAGTATAAAAGCCTCTTTTTTTACATAATTTAATTTAATATACTTACTTATACTTTTAAAAAGATTTTTTAGTATGTTACTATTTAAAGTAATAAGCTTATATAATATATTAAAACTATTAACCTACTATCTAAAATAGGATAAACTATAAGCTATAAAGAAAATGCTATAGAAAAACTAAAGTAAAAAGAGTAAATAGACTTAATATACTTTAGGCTTACTAATATATTACATAATTAGCGCTTAAATATAACCTCTATTTTTAACACTATTTAATTAAACTTAAAGTAATTAAGATACTACTTTCTATAACTTGCTTACATACTGCTTACATAACCTTATTAAACATAGTTTTCTATTAGCAATTTTTACACGTTCTAAAAAAAGTTATACTAAAATATATTTTAACTTTTTTTTTTTAATTTAAGTAAGATTGCAGAGTTAACTATACTATATAAGGAGCTTACTAAGTATTATATCTTAAAAAAGAAGCTCTTAGCTTTTTAAATTACTAACTTCTTTTAGTATAGCTTTTTTACTTATAAGATTACAAATCTTTAAAATTAATAACTTTTTAAATTTTTTTTTCCTTATTACCTTTTTATAAGTAAGTATAAAAAAAGCTAGTAACTTGCTTAAACTATTAACTACAATCTTGTAATAAAAAGGTTAATATACTTATTAATGCTTATAGTTTTACTTTGTAAAAATTTATTACTATTAATATAATATATATACTTTAATGTTTTAAAAAGAAGTTTCTTGTAATTACAAAAAACTACCTTAGCAGCTAGCCTAAAGTAAAAGTACTATTTAATAACTAGTTTAAGATAATTGCAGAATTTATATATAAAAACATTATATATAAATATAGCATAGCACGCAAACTTATAATTAATATGAAGCTTAATTTTGCTAAAGTAGTTTTATATCTACTAAAAAAAAAAAAATTAACTAAGTTTAATTATTTAAATACAACTTTTAAGTTATAAAAAAAATTAAAAGTAAATATAAACTAATTATAAATACTTTTATAAA
>WBOK01000420.1:0-54956 GCA_009289805.1 Alternaria gansuensis | reverse complement strand
CTAACCCTAACCCTAACCCTAACCCTAACCCTAACCCTAACCCTAACCCTAACCCTAACCCTAACCCTAACCCTAACCCTAACCTTATTTGTTGTCTAAGACATTTAAGCTACAAAACTTATCTAAAACTAGTAGCAAAAGTTCTCTAGTTCTAGCAACTTAGTGCGTTGGTGTTGCAAGTTAATAGTATTAGGGTTAGCTTTAGTAAGATCTAAAAGGTACCTATATACACTTTTCTACGCAGTGCGTTAGTCGTTTGTAATATATAGTAATAGAGGAGAAGAGTATCCTAGTTTAAATACACAGTAAAAGAACAGGAATATCTTCTGTATTATCGTAGCATAGCAAAGGTTAAAGTATTAGTAAAGTGCAAGAGGATAAAGGGGTATATCTTAGGGATGTTCTTTTATAACACAAATGTAAACAAATTAGCTACTTTATGCTGTTACATTTTGCTACGTCTGTGCTATACTTTTAACTGTTTTGTACAGCAAATATATAGCACCCTCTTATTTGCCTTTTAGTAGTATAGTATACAACTGCACTTATTCCTATAACATGCCCTTTAAAAGAGGCAGGAAGTTTGTGTGTACCACCTATAAGTTAGTAGACACTTCTAGGCTAATAGAAACCTAGGCTAAGCACTTAGCCTGCTTTATTCTTGCCTAGTCTTTCGCAGCTTAGAGTTGCTCTTAAAGCAACTTAGATAGTGCATATAGTTGTTCTTCTATATAGCGTTCGCTGCTAGTTGTAAGGGCAGGGGTAGGTAATTAAGGGCTCGCGTCTTAACTAGATTTGCTAGTATATTTGTCTATAGCTAGGGTTGCGTTTAAACTAGACTTAGGAGTGTTATTAGAAATAAGTTTATACGTTAAGTTAACCTTAAAGTGTTTAAAAACACTAAGGTAGTTGCAAGTTACTAGTACCCTAGTAAAGAAGTGTTAGCTAACTACTTCTTAGGTGTGTAAATAGTACTAAGATGTACTATTAATATGCAATAGTAGGTTAGACACATATAATGCGTGCTTAGTTCTAAGATAAAAACTTATATTGCTCTTAGCGTAAGCTCTATTACTAATGTACGCGCATTTGTTGCACTAGTGTGACCTGTAGTAGACAGTAAGACTGTGTATTAGGGAAACTAGTGTCTTAGGAATAGTAAAATCTTAATAGTTTGTCTTAAGTAACACATCCTATTGCAAGGTTGCTACTAAGGCCATAATGCTTCTCTGCTTAAGTAGTGTAACATTAGTGCGATAATAATCTTTAAAATAAGAAAATATTGCATAAGGAAGAACAGCAGTGCTATAAATAGCGCAAATAAGAATACTAAGTTTACGGTTTAAAATAAGTTCTTTAAGGACGGCTATAATAGTAATTAGAATAGAATGTATATTAGGAGATAGTATTAGCAAAGACAATAGGGATTTAGAGGGGGAAATTAGATCTAAATAAAAAATCTCTATCTTAAGCTAAGAGGACACATGTTATTTTTTAGCGCATTATACAAGGTAGGATAGTTTCTTATTAGCTATATAAGTAACGTAACAGGGCGGTGAAACATTAGTGCTTCTAAGATAAGTTTAAAGGCGGGGTTATTAATTTTTGTTAAGGACAAGAACACGGTTGCACTCTAAATTCTTCTATACTTAGCCTTTCTAATACTAGTTATTATTGCTAGAATGCTAACTGTTTTTACGTTTATAGTTGTTCCTAAAGTTGTGTTAGACAATGCGGACCTTGTTGCAGTAGGTTAAGCAGTCTAGAATACTCTACCTAGCTTACAATTAGCAACCTTTATTAATCTTCTAGATAATATAATCTCTTATATAGTATTTATCGCCCGCTCTCTAATAAATGCTATGCAATAAATTTGCTAGCATGTGCTAAAGCCTAAACTAATAAAAGTCTTAAATTATAATTATAACTACCTAAGTAGTGCTCTATTGCATTAAGACGTTAACCTAACAACCTAACTAACACTAAAGGGCGACGACGTATTAGATAGACCTTACTTAGGTAGTAAACGGAAACGCAAAAAGACAACAAAACAAGTTAACAAAGAAATAGTAAACTAGATAAACCTTGCTCTAGTACAGACGATCGCGTGCACGCAGGACTAGGACACAGTCCGCGCCCTAAAAACTATATCTATAGAGGAGCAACGCTATTGCAATTGGGCAAAGCAATTGCCAAACGCTAAAGTAAACATAACCGCCTATATAATTAAGATAGCAATAGTAGTAGGCACAATAAAAGTATTTAGAGACTAGTTAACAATTTTTGTTACATAAAAATAACAAAGAGCCTAGGGACTTTACTTGTTTAATAAAAGAGGCTAGGCACTACGTTTGTTAACGCAAGACCTAGCATTGTCTATAATAATAGTAGAAATATAGTTTAGTTAGATAGATGTAGGCGAAGTTAATTTAAGGCTAACAGACATGCTTGTTAGATTAGGTGCAGGCAAATTGCGTAAGAAATACTTTAAGGTGCGCATAACCTAGGCAAATAGTATAGCTAGGCAGATGCGTTAGCGCTAGGAGATAGATGCCTTTTATAAAGAGTACAAGAAATTAGCAGAAGAAATTAAGAGACAAAGCATAGGCACAGGGCAAAAGAGACAATAATATCTAGTAATAGCTAAAGAACTGTTGTTTGCGGTTACACATAAGAGGAACCTTAGAAGAATAGCTACAAAAGAAGATAACCTAGTTATCTAGCAGCAGTTTAGAGAGCTCCTTAATTAGAGGAAGCAATAGAACATAATTAAGAAGTAGTTTAGAAGCATTAGTATTTTTGTATTGCTCCCTTAAAGCCTAAATCTAAATAACTAGATAGAAAAGAGGTTTACCTAAGCAAGAGTAGCGCAATAGGCTAACATAGTAGTTAAATGTAACAAAAGCGCGGTAGAGTTAGCAATAAGGATTAAGTAGCTATTAGTGGAGTGCGTACACAACAGGGACCTGCCTACAAAGTTTACGTTTTTAGAGGAGCTAGACTAGTTTAAAGACAGAGAACCTTTAACAATATTAGATACTTACACAACAGCTGTAAGTAGGAGAACGTGACAGTCTAGTGTGGCTTAGTCTACAGACAAGTAATATCTAACTTAGTATAACATGCGTATGTAGTAATAACAAAAGAAGGGTGGAAAATTGTAAGGTTTATCTATATATACTATTTGCATTTACAATGTATCACAGCGCATACAATAAGAATTTAACAACAGGACAATAAGAGAGTGGAAAATTGCAAGATTTAAACCCTTACAATTATCTACGTTGCTTAGGCATCTTTAGGCAACTACAGGCTAATACAATGCATTTTAATCTTATTTACTAATTAAAATGCGACAATTTTGCCCCACAATTTCGCCCCTTAATATCGCCCCACTATATCGCCCCACCATATCGCCCCACCATATCGCTATACCATATCGCTATACCATATCGCTATACTATATCGCTATACTATATCGCCCCACCATAGTGCCCCACCATATCGCTATACTATATCGCTATACTATTTATCGTGCACGTACCAACTTTTACACCATATTAGTCCTCTATTGTATATCCTAATATAATTAGTGTTTTTTTTTATTATAATGTAATTGTGTAACCTAGTCTTGCTTGCTTAAGTTATATTATAAAGAAGTCTTGCTGTGTAAACTCTTGTTGTTGCTATTAAGTGTAATAGCGCTACGCTACGTTTAGTGCAAATTATATACAGGCATTACTAGCCTTACTATTATATTATTATTTAAAGCTAGCTGTAGAGATTCATGTTGCAGTAATAGCCGCCTATACAAAGGAGTTAGACTAGTAAAATTATATTAGAGATATTATTCTAGTAGTAATAATTTAGTATAAGGCTTTTGTGTACAGATGCTAGTTAAATTAAATTATTTAATTTCTTATATATAGTTAGAAGAGTAACAAGACTGTTTAAATATGTTATACTTAGTATATTTATATCTTCTACTGCTATGCGCTTTTTCTACTTACAACCTCTTTATATAAAAGCTTTATTTTGTTTACTTTGTTGCACAGCCTTTAATGCCTCTTTATCTAAAGATATTGTGTAGTTAAGGTTATCTATATTAATAAAAGTTAACTTAATAAATGTAATAATAATGCTTAAGAGTTAAATTGCGATAGTACCGCGTATATTACGCGACAGACAAACTTGATAATCTATACTTAACGCACATAACCTTTTCTAAAAAGGGCTAAAATAGCAGAATATAGTACTAGTAACAAATTATTTTATAGCTTACTTATATAGCATTTCTACTTTATAAATGTACTTTTTATTTTATATGCCTTTTACTTGCCTTTTACTTACCTTTTACCTACCTTTTACTTGTCTTTTACCTACTTTTTACTTGTCTTTTACTTATCTTTTACCTGTCTTTTACTTACTAATTTTACCTCGCTTAGCTAGTTTAATATAATACTTTTAATCTTAATATCTTCTACTCTCTCCTCTCTTTATCTCTTACACTCTTTCCCTTAGTAGGACATATATCTTCTAGTAGTATATTCTATTATCCTTTTCTTAAACTACTTTCTCTTTTCTTTACCTAAAAAAAGCTTTTCTTAACTACTCTAGTTAACCTTTAAATACTGTACTCTATATTTCCCTAAACTATTTTCTCTTTTAACTACTTAAAAAAGGCTTTTCTTAACTGCTCTAGTTAAACTTTAACTACTTTACTTTATACATTAACTTATTTTAACTTAATTAGCTATACTAAGTATAATATAACGCCTGTAGATTAACTTGCGCCCTTTTCTTTTTAAGACAACGTTAATATTCTTTACTTAGCTAGGCGTGTTAACTATCTTCTCTAAAATATAGAAAATAAAATTTAGAGTTAGTGCATGCTGCATAAACTAACTAAGAAAAAGTTTAAGCAATTCTTTTTAAGCTTTAATTACAACATTCTAAATATCTTAAAAGTTAATAGTAATATTATAGTTTAGTATAAGTTTTTTAACTTTAACCTCTTATCTTATATATTTTTAAAGCAATATTGTATAAAGTATAAGCTTATAATTAAAGCGTATCTATTTTATAAACTTTAATTTTAACTTTTTACGCTTACAACTTTTATACTGCAGTTTATAAATACACTATCTTACTTATTAGTAATAAATAATTTCTACTACTAACCTCGCAAACTAGACAGAAACGCTTACTAATTGCTATTATAGGCTGCTTTCTTCTTTAAACTAATCTTAATTGCTGCCTCTAAAATGCTCTATCTTAAAATGCCTAATAAATACTCTAATTTTGCATTTAATACTAACCTCGCGTACAACATAGTTAGTAAAATAACTAAAATTATTAATTTCTAAAGTTTCTTATGCGACTAAACTACGCAGGATAAAATAGCACTTTATTAAACACTACCTCTTTTTTTATAGAGCGCTATAATTAGTCTTGCTATTATTAGCAAAGCTGTAGTACTTTTAGAACTACTATACTATAAATAGGCTGCTAAACCTGCTCTTGTTAGTTTTATACGCGACATGTGATACCTCTCTAATAACTAAATTTTAACAATTAAGATACACATTAACAACAATACTATAGCACTAGCAGAAGATAAATAGATAACATGCTAAATAAGGCAAGATTAAATAGCATATCTAACTTAAGTTAGAAGCACAATCATTTAAGTATTTTAATAGCTACTTATAGTTTGTACTAACCTACACTAGTATATAGTGTGTTGAACTTACCTAGCGCGGCAGAAAAAGCCTTTTTATAGACATCTAGGTAATAACTTAGTTATTTAAACTTTTAATATTAGTTAAACTTAAAAAGTAGTTAATTCTTTACTTTTTAGGTTAATGTTCTTAGCACAATTACTAGATTAAAATAAGTTATATAACCAAAAAGTCTTTTTACGTTTAATAATTTAGGTTTGCAAAGCAGCTAAGCAGAATACATAGCAATAGTTATTATTTAGTTTTAATTTAGACAAAATTTCTAAAGTATAGTTTCTTAGCACAGGCAACTTTTGTGTTTTTTACCTTGTCCCTTGCCTTATTTCTCTTACTTTATCCTTTACCTTGTCTCTTACCTTGTCTCTCTTACTCTATCTTGCTTAGCTAGATTTGCTTAACTAGTCTTGCAAGAGTTATACTAAAGCTTAATAACTTTTTACTTTTCTTTCTTCTTTCTCTTACAAATATATACTAACAAAATTTAAGTAAGCCTTACTTAACACACTATTCTACTATCTCTAACTATCTTACTAAGAAAAATTACTTTTTACATAACAGCTTCTACCTTCCCTCTTTTTAACTAGCTACTCTAGAAAACCCTTTTTAGCTATTACTATTAACACAACACTTACTATAGATAAAGTAGATTTTTTTAAACTTAAGAATAATAATTTTTTTAGTGTTTAGTAACTAGTCTACTTTATTAAGAGTCTTTTTTGTAAGCTGTGCAAAAACATTTAGGTAGGCTATATACTAAACAGCGCAGACAAGACAAGTATAATTAAGTTACTACTAACTACTAAAGACTACGTGTTTATAGATAACTATTAGTTAATTAATATTATATACAACTTTTATAGCTTTAAGTTCTTACCTTGCCTTTTTTTAAAACAACACTGTAGCAACTATAAAGAGTATATTGTTTTACTACTACAATAGAAGCTATTTATTATCTTAACAATAATACTAAAAGAGTTAAATTATACTATAATTCTACAACTTACAGACAAGACATATTATATTCTAGAAATTACATCTTGCAGACTTGCTTAATACTTACTCCTAAAAGCTAGTTTATTCCTAGAACTACTGTTAATTATAGCTACTAAAATGCTAAAGCTTTACTAACTTATACTATACTTACAGTTTAAGTTTAATATGTAGTTAGCTAATAGTTTAGTATTAAAAGTTAAAGAACTTATTTAGATAGATATCTTTGCGGGTAATAAGTCTTACTAACTAATAAATAATTTTAATAAGACTCTACTTCTTATGCTGCACTAAGCTATAATAAGTTTTTTAGTTTAACGCAAAGTTGTAGTACTCTTAACTTTACTTTAATATAATACTACTTACAAGGCTCTACTTATTTAGTTTATACATAATATATAATACTTTGCAAAAAATAACATTTTAGATGTTAAAGTACGTATTAACAAAGATGCTATAGTTAAGGCTAAAGGCGTAGCTAGAGTAGCTACTATAAGAGATACATAGCGAGAGTACTTTAACCTAAAGTTAGATAGCAAGGTTAAGTAGGTTATCTAACTAAATAGTCTAATACGCTAAGACTAATAGGCTACAATATTATCTACACGTAAGTAATAGTGTTCTAAGTAGTCTTAAAAAGCCTTTTTTAGTAGCTGCATAGTGCTATTCTATTTTCTTTACTTAACACTAAAAGCGGGTAATTTATAGTTAACACACTTTCTTATATACTAATTAATAACTTTACTACTAAATAAGCTAAATTTAAAGTTATTTAATTACTAATTAACTTTAGTCTAACGCTATATATTGCTATTAGTAGGCAAGTAAGCAGATATGCACAAATTACCTAAAATTTTAAGCTAGCTAAACTTTACTTTTATACCTTAAACACAACGCTGCTTTACTACTATTAACTTTTATAAAGTGTAGTTAGACTATTTATATTTAATTATATACTTTTTATACTTTAAGTACAAGCACAACTTTAATTACGCTATAATAATAAAATAAAAATTAAAACTATAATATAGTTTAGTGTTTCTAGGTGTCTTAAGAGGTAGCTTATTAGACTCCCTAATATTAGGCTGCAATTGTAGAAACATGTGCGTCTTATTCCTACTTAAATAGTAAAGGGTGTTAAATATTTGCTTTATTAGGAATAGTTTAAGCTTAATTTTAATTAGCTTATATAATTTAAGAGGAGAGGCATAACTCTTATTATAAGTATAAGAGAACTAGATGCTAAATAGACAGCTGTAAAAAGGCTTTTTAAATATCTTAAGTAACTGTTTTATAATGTAATATTGCAGGTGTAGACGTAAATACTGTATAAATAGCTATAAAAAGGCTTTTTACATTTCTTAAGTAGTTGTTTTTAGATATAATATTATAGGCGCAGAAGAAGTATATACTGTTTAGATAGCTGTAAAATAGCTTTTTAAAGTTCTTAAGTAATAGATTTAAAATACGCTGTTATAGGCATAGGTAAAGTAAATACTACTTAGGCAGCTATAAAAAGCTTTTCTATGTTTTTAAGTAACTACTTAATAATAAGCTGTTGTTATGTTAAATAGTTACTGTATTAAGGCTAGTGTGTTTAACTCTTAGCACTTTTTTTAACTTGCTGTAATAGAAACAGCACGCTTTTTTGCAATACACGTAGTATACTATACAACACAATTATTAGATATTAAAAAAGGTAGAAGTAATGCAAATATGTATGCAAAACTTTGTTTTTTTTTTATTGTTTTTTCTCTTGTTCTGTAGTAGTTATATAAGTAGTTATTAGTAGTTGTTATGTTAGATTCTTTTTATATTAGGCTTAGTGTATTTAACACTAGGTGTTCTCTCTGCGCTGCTACAACAGCTGCTACAAAAGAAACAGCACGCTCTTTTGTAATACACGTAGTATACCACATAACATAATTATTAAATATTAAAAAAGATAGAAGTAATGCAAATACGCATGCGAAACTTTCTCTCTTTTTTATTTTTATTTTTACTATAGTGTTGCGATAGTTAGGCGATAGTCGCGCAATAGTTAGGTAACGGTCGCACTTAGTGTTCGCACCTAGACCTAACCCTAAGGCCCCTATACTGTAAAGTTAATATTTTAGAAAGTAGCCTAATATCTAGTACGCTATTATTAGATTAAAGCGCGTTCTCTTTTACTTATTTAGAAAGTAATTCTACTCTTTAAGAACTTTCTAGGTAAGTTATATAGTACTATGTAAGTAGTTAGCAACAATTTGTAAAGTTTATATCTAGTTCTTATATATTTTTGCTATTTAGGTATTTTAACTATTTAACTAAGTATTCTTTACTATTATTTTATACTTAGTGTGCTAGAATTTTCTTAACTTTAAAAACATTATCTTTTTTTATTTTAAAGTAGAAGGTTTTTTGTAATAGCGTTTTTAGGTTTGCTAGTTTTAACATATTATTATAGAATCTTAAGTAGATTTTTATATCTAGTAAAAAGTTAAGTATATATATAACTAGGCCCTTTTAGTCTAGAATTAAAAATAGTCTAACTTTAACGTTGTTAAGTTTTTTATTAGGTTATTTAGTGCAAAGATTTTTTGTAAGCAAATATACTTTATTTTTCTTCTTTAGCTAAAGTGCTATTTTTTATTTTTAGTTAATTTATAAAATGCTTTAGCGTTAAGCTTTCTTAAGTATTATTTTAAGTAACTTATATACTATCTTTAGCTTATTAGCTGTAGCAATAGCTACTTTTATTTTTTAGCTTAGAAATGTTTATATAAAAAAATTTAAGTGTCTTTTATAGTTTATATAAAATAGTATTTGTTTTATAAATTTTAAAATCTTATTGTTATATACTATTTATGCTATAAGTAGTAGTAGTACTTAATTGTTTTGCTGTTAATTAATATATATTTTAAAGTGAGCTTTTATTATTGAATTTATTTATTTAGTCTATCTATCTATTTATAAGCAATAAGCTATTAATAGCTTTTGTTTTATTTTAATTGCAGCTAATAGTGTTGTTTAAAAGTTAAAAGTAACAAGCTTGTCTCTATTACTAATAATTAATCTTAGTATACTGTAATATTCAATAGTTTAATTATTTATAATATGTACTAGCTATACTACTATAAATTCTTTTTTAAAGACAATATACTCTACTTGTTTTATAAATTAATTAACTACTATAAAAAATTGCGTTATAAGCTACTTTAGTAATAAAGTCTCTTAAGACTAGTAATCTTATAACAAAGTTTTTAAAAATATTTAACTATAGTATATTAAGTAGTTCTATTGCTTATATTTCTTTATAAGGTGCGTAAGTACTATACTTATTTTTTTAATAATCTACACACTTAGCAATAAAAGAAGTAACTTTTTTCTTTATTTTTAGAAACTTGTAATTTCTTTTAATAAGTTCTATAGTTTAGGTAGTACTAGAGTAACTATATACAAAGTTATTAAAATATTATTTAATAATTACTTTCTATAATTCTTCTAGTACGTCTAGTGTAATTTATAAAACTGCGTTTAGCGTTTTTACTAGTTCTAATAATTTATTTTTATTAATTTTAAGTATTATAGTTTTAATAATTTCCTTTGTTTCTGTAATATTATATTATTAGCTAAAAGCATTTACTCTGCTATTGTCTTTTCTTAGTGTATATATAATCTTAAACTTATATTATCTAAGTAATTCTAACTATCTTACTTATTATTATTTAAGTACTTTAGTAGTTGTAAAGTTAACTAAGTTCTTATAATCTATAAATATTATAAGTTCTAAGTAGCTTTCTACGTATACTCTCTAATACTATAAGTATTTAATAATAGCTAGTAGTTCTTTATTATAGACGTTATATTATTTTTCTAGTCTAGAGAATTTTTATAAATAGTACGTAATAAAGTGCTATTTACCTTTATATAGTTAACTAGCACAGCCTTTTAGCGCAAAGTCTAATATATTAGTTTTAAAGCGCAATAGTTATTTTACTTAAAATATTTTAAAACATAGTAGTTCTATACTTACTTTCTTAAGCGTTTAGAAAGTATTTTTTACTTTTTTACTTTACTTAAAAAGTATTTCCTTTCTTGTAAGTCTTATTAATAGAATAGCAATCTTAAAGTAGTTTTTAATAAACTATTAGTTAAAGTTTAAATATTTTTAAAAATAATTATATTTTCTTTACTATTATTAGTTGCAGCTATTCTTTAACTACTAATATCTTTTCTTTACTTATTTATACTTCTTATGCTTCTACTATGTATCTAAGAAAAGTAACTTTATTTTTATAAAACTTGTATTTTTTTAGTTTAAGTTAGATGTTAAACTAGTCTAGGTACTTTAGTACTGTATAAGCATATTCTACATAATTTTTTAAGTTTTTAGAGTAGACAAAGATGTTATCTAAGTATACTATAACAAAAATATCTAAATATACTCTTAATATATTATTAATAAGTTCTTAAAATGTTGCTAGGGCGTTTATAAGCCTAAATAGTATAATAGTGTATTTATAGTGTCTATATTATATTTAAAATGCTATCTTTTATTTTTTACTTTTTTTTATTTTAATAAGGTAGTATTTATTTTAGAGGTTTAATACTATAAAGACTTTAGCGTAAAATAATTAATCCTAAAGCTCTATAATATTTAGTAATAAGTATTAATTCTTTACTATAATATTATTAAGTTTCTAGTAGTTAATTTATATTTATAGTAGCTTATTTTTTTTAGTACAAAAAGTATAAAGAATTCTACTAGCAATATTAAAAGTTTAATGTATTTTTTTTTCAAATTCTTATTTAGCTTAGTCTTTAGTTCCTTAAGTTCTATCTTTAATAATTAATAAATTAGCCTAAAGAGTAAAGTTTTCTCTTCTTCTAAGACAATTTTATAGTCCTAAGGTTAATGTCTTAGTAAGGCTTTACTATCTACTACTTTTATAAAAAAGTACTAAAATTCTTTATACTTTTTTAAGATATTTAAAGTTACATGTTGCTCTAAAACTTTAACTTTATAACCTAGAAGTGCCTTACTAGTATTTATTAAGTTAAACTTTTGTATTGTAAGGCTATTCTTAGTTAAAGTTTGCTATTTCTTAGTAATATTATAAATCTTCTTTTTATTTACTATTATAGTTGTTAAATACGTAGGCTAGCTTATAGTTACGTCTAATTTACAGCACTTAAATAAGAACTTCTTTAACTTTTAGTTAATTTACAAGTTATATTCTTATAACTAAAAAAATGTTAATATAATGTTATAAGTAGCTAATTTAAAAATGTCTAAGTCTAATTTTTTCTTATATTCTTAGATGCTAAGCGTTACTTTACTAACTTTATGCGTAACAGTTGTCTTGCCTAGTATAAGCTAACTATTTACTATATATAGTAAGTAAAGTTTTTATTTTTTTAGTATTTATAGGCCTACTACTTACACTACTTAAGAGGAAACAAAGTTAGCTTAAGAGCTAGAATTTACTAATACTATTATTTAATATTTATTAAGCTTTACTAGTAGCTTAAGGAGGCTTAAAAGGTTAATTATATTTATTGCTCTAGTAGTTCTAGGTGTTTAGGGCGTCTATCTAAAAAAGACTATATACTAAATCTTTAGAACTTCTCAACAACTATATATAGTTTACATTTAATATTAAAACACGTGTACTTTAAGGGCTAGTTATACTTTTATATACAGGTTCTATTCTTGTAATTTTTCTACTACATTATATATATTTATAGAGTTTTTTCTAAATTATTATGTTTATAAAAGTATAAGCTATATTATTTATTTTATGTATATACTGCGTATTTATTATTTAAGCAGTTGTACTATAAGTACTTATATTAAGGCATTTCTTTTAGTTTTCTTAGAAACTATTCTAATTTATACTTATTTAAGTAGTGTATAGTGCAGCTGTTGTGTGTATATATAGTTTATAAGTACTTTATGTATTCTAAGTTATATAGATTTATCTAATAATATATACTATTATAATTAACTTCTTATATTTTTTACCTTTAGCGTGTTACTTAAAGTTGTTTATAAATCTCTTTTCTTTTTTTGTCTAAGAGTTAATACGTTAGTTTATTTTAAAATGCCTTAGTATTTTAAGTTTATTTTTATATAAATTTATTGTGTAGGGCTTTATTAATAGTTACTACTAAAATAAATTTTCTCTTTTATAGTTCTTCTAGTAAATTAGTATACTAGTAGTATTTTATTAATGTTTCTCTATAAAGTTTTATAAAGATTTTCTTAAGTTATTTAAGCTACCTAAGCAGAATGTTAATTTTCTTAGCTAAGTTATTTAAGTATTATATTTCTAAGAGTAGTACTACCTATATATTAATATCTTGCTTGTCTAGCGTAGTATAGTGTTTCTATACAGCTAATAGTAAAATTTTCTAGTTCTAGGCTATTAGTATCTCGTTTGCTACTAGTGTAGAGAGCTAGTAAGTTTTTTAGAACTTAGCTATTTTATTATGCTTAGTTTAGTTGTGAAGATAGTCTGTAGATAATCTGTGTTAGTTCTCGGGGAATAAGTGAGTGCGATAGACGAGGGGTTGTACTAGCACGATTAGTAGATTAATGTAATAGTACGGAGGTGTGTTAGCACGTTTAGTAGAACAATGTAATAACATAGAGGGGTTAAGAATTAGGTAATTCTTAAATTGCACTTAAAGTTAAACATAATAAACTATAAAGGTCTATTGCCTATACTATATACCTAAGAGAGTGTTATGTTGTCCTATACGTCCTACGTTGTCCTATAAGTAAGATATTATAGGACTCTGTAGTACATCATAGGACGCACGTGGCCTATTCTATAAAGGATCTCCGCTAAGACTGTAAGATTACGTGCTAGATGTAAAGTAGTATTATTTATTAGCGCACAAAGGTCTGCCCTTTATTTAAGTTACTTAAAGTTTTTTCTTGCTACTATCTTTTCTACATAGTTAGTGTGTTCCCTCTTTTTAAGTTTATAACACTATTCTTCTCTTCTCTTATTTATATTTTTATAAATTAGCTTAATAGTTTCTTGTAGTACTGCTTATTATTACACTACTAGTAATTGCATAAATAAGACTAGTTAACTTACTATAGTTGCTTATTAATATTATATAAAAAACAATCTAGAGTGTTGCATCTTATTATTAAAGAAAAAGTATAGAAATTGCTATTATAATAGTATAAAGAAATGTGTTTTAGTAAAAGTTCTTTTGCTAGATTACTTAAAGTTAGACTAAAAGCTAGCTTACTTAGAATAATAAGAGTCTAAAGCTAATATAGTAAAGTTAACAGCGCTAAAGGCGCTTTTAGCAGCGTGTATAAAGAAAAATTAGCTTTATAAATAGCGTAAAGTATTAGCGCGTTATAAGCAAGAATTAATAAATAAGTTAAAAAAGTTCATTAAGAAAATTAAAGCTTTAGAGGCTATAAAGGATATTAACTATAAAGTTAGTATTCTTAAAAGTAGTCTAATACTTAGTACTTTAGCGTTAAATTAAAGCACTTTTTCTTTAACTTATTTAAAAAATAATCTTATTTTTAATAGCTACTTTGTTAAGTTGCATAGTACTGCGCAAGTAGCTAGCAGCAGTTTATAAAGTTTATATCTAGTTTCTATATATTGTTGCTCTCTAGGTATCTTAACTATTTAACTAGGTATTTATTACTATTGTTTTCTATTTAATGTGCAATAATTTTTTTAACTTTAAATTTGTTTTTTTCTTTTGTTTTATAGTAGAAGATTTTCTAGACTAACGTCTTTAGGTCTACTAGTTCTAATATATTAATATAGAATTTTAAGTAGATTTTTGTATTTAGTGGAAAGTTAAGTGTATACATAACTAGTCTCTTCTAGTCTAGAATTAAAAATAGTTTAACCTTAATATTATTAAGTTCTTGATTTAGTTGTTTAGTGCGAAGATTTTTTATAAGCAAATATACTTTATTTATTTTTTTTAGCTAAAGTACTATTTTTTGTTTCTAGTTAATATATAAAATGCTTTAGCGTTAAGCCTTCTTAAGTATTGTTTTAAGTAACTTATATACTATTTTAAGCTTATTAGCTGTTATAATAGCTACTTCTATCTTCTAGCTTAGAAATATGCGTATAAAGAGATTTAAGTGTCTTTTATAGTTTACGTAGAACAGTATCTATTTTATAGACTTTAATATTTTATTATTATATGCTATTTGTGCTATAAGTAGTAATAATACCTAATTATTTTGCTGTTAGTTAACATATAACCTAAGATAAGCTTTTATTATATAATTTATTTATTTTGTTTGTTTGTCTGTTTACAGATAATAGGCTGTTAATAGCTTTTTTTTTATTCTAATTGCGGCTAATAGTGTTGTCTAAAAGTTAAAAGTAAAAAGCTTATTTTTATTACTAATAATTAACTTTAGTATACTGTAATGTTTAATAATTTAGTTGTTAATAATATGTGCTAGCTATACTACTATAAAAAAATTTTTAAAAGTAATGTACTCTGCGTATTTTATAAATTAATTAACTACTATAAGAATTGCGTTATAAGATACTTTAGTAATAAGGTCTTTTAAGACTAGTAGGCCTATAACAAAGTCTATAAAAATATCTAACTATAGTGCATTAAGTAGCTTTATTGCTTATATTTCTTTATAAGGTACGTAAGTACTGTGCTTGTTCTTCTAATAGTCTGCGCATTTAGTAATAAAAAAAGTAACTTTGTCTTTTATTCTTAAAAACTTATAATTCTTTTTAATAAGTTCTATAGTTTATGTAATACTAAAATAACTATGTATAAAGTTATTATAATATTATTTAATAATTACTTTTTAAAATTTTTTTAGTACATTAAGTGTAATTTATAAAACTGCGTTTAGCGTTTTTACTAGTTCTAGTAATCTATTTTTGTTAATCTTAAGTATTATAGTGTTAATAATTTTCTTTATTTCTATAATATTATGTTATTAGCTAAAAGTGTTAGCTCTACTATTGTCTTTTTTAGGTGTGTATATAATCTTAAACTTGTATTATTTAAGTAGCTCTAACTATCTTACTTATTGTTAGTTAAGTACTTTAGTAGTTATAAAGTTAACTAAGTTCTTATAATTTATAAATATTATAAGTTTTAAGTAGCTTTCTGCGTATGCTCTCTAATACTGTAAGTATATAATAATACCTAGTAGCTCTTTGTTATAAACGTTGTATTGTTTTTCTAGTCTAGAGAATTTTTATAAATAGTATATAATTAAGTACTATTTACTTTTATGTAATTAACTAGTGTAGCCTTTAAGTACTAAGTTTAATGCGTTAGTTTTAAAGCGTAATAGTTGTTTTACTTAGAATATTTTAAAGCATAGTAGTTTTATGCTTACTTTTTTAAGCGTTTAAAAGGCGTTTTTTACTTCTTTACTTTAATTAAAAAGTATTTCCTTCTTTATAAGTCTTATTAATAGAATAGCAATTTTAGAGTAGTCTTTAATAAACTATTAGTTAAAGTTTAGAAATTCTAGAAACAATTATATCTCTTTAACTATTATTAAGTATAGCTATTTCTTAACTACCCACATTTTTTCTTTACTTATTTATACTCTTTATGCTTTTACTATATATTTAAAAAAAAGCAACTTTATTTTTATAAAACTTACATTTCTTTAGTTTAAGCTAGAAGTTAAACTAGTCTAGGCACTTTAGTACTATATAAACATGTTCTACATAATTTTTTAAGTTCTTAGAGTAGACAAAGATATTATCTAAGTATACTATAATAAAAATATCTAAATATACTCTTAATATATTATTAATAAGTTCTTAAAATATTGCTAAGACGTTTGTAAGCCTAAATAGCATAATAGTATATTTATAGTATTTATATTATGTTTAAAACGCTATTTTTTATTTTTTACCTTTTTTTATTTTAATAAGGTAGTATCTATTTTAGAAGTCTAATATAGTAAAGACCTTAGCGTAAAATAATTAATTCTAAAGCTTTATAATATTTAGTAATAAGTATTAATTTTTTACTATAATGTTGTTAAGTTTCTAGTAATTTATGCATATTTTTAGTAGCCTATTCTTCTTTAGTACAAAGAGTATAGAAAATCTTACTAGTAATATTAAAAGTCTAATATATTTTTTTCTTAAATTTTTATCTAGCTTAGTCTTTAGTTTCTTAAGTTTTATTTCTAATAATTAATAAATTAGCTTAAAGGGTAGAGTCTTTACTTTTTTTAAGATAATTTTATAGTTCTAGAGTTAGTGTCTTAGTAAGGCTTTGCTATTTACTACTTTTATAAAGAAATACTAAAATATTTTATACTTTTTTAAAATATTTAGAGTTACGCACTTTTCTAAAACTTTAACTTTATAACTTAAAAGTGCTTTACTAGTGTTTATTAAGTTAAACTTTTATGTAGTAAGGCTATTTTTAATTAAAGTCTGCTATCTCTTAGTAATATTATTAATCTTTTTTTTATTTACTATTATAGTTATTAAATATGTAGGCTAGCTTGTAGTTGCGTCTAATTTATAGCACTTAAATAAGATCTTTTTTAACTTTTAGTTAATTTATAAGTTATATTTTTATAACTAAAAAATTCTTAATATAATATTATAAGTAGCTAATTTAAAGACGTCTAAGTTTAACTTTTTTTTACATTTTTAAATACTAAGCGTTACTTTGCTAACTTTATGCGTAATAGTTGTTTTGCCTAGCATAAGCTAACTATTTACTATATATAGTAGGTAAAGTTTTTATTTTTTTAGTATTTGTAGGCCTGCTACTTATACTACTTAAGAGGAAACAAAGTTAGCTTAGGAGCTAAAATCTACTAATGCTATTATTTAATATTTATTAAGCTTTACTAGTAGCTTAAGAAAGCTTAGAGAGTTAATTGCGTTTATTGCTTTAGCAGTTTTAGGTATTTAGAGTATTTATTTAAAAAAGACTATATACTAAATTTATAAAACTTCTTAGTAACTATATATAGTTTACATTTAATATTAAAGCACGTATACTATAAGGGCTAGTTACACTCTTATATATAAGTTCTATTTTTATAATTTTTCTACTATATTATATATATTTATAGGGTCTTTTCTAAATTGTTATATTTATAAAAGTATAAGCTATATTATTTGTCTTATAAGTATACTGCGTATTTATTATTAAGGTAGTTATACTATAAGTATTAGCATTAAGGCATTCTCTTTAGTTTCTTAAAAAACTATCCTAATCTATACTTGTCTAAATAATATATAGTGTAGCTATTATGTATATATACTGTTTAAGAGTACCTTGCGTGTTCTAGATTATGCAAGTTTATCTAATAATATATATTTATAGCGCAGCTATTACTCTAAGTTCTATACTTTTAGCATATTACCTAAAGTTTTTTGTAATTTTTTTTTTTTATTTCAGAGTTAGTGCGTTAGTTTATTCTAAAATACTTTAGCATTTTAAGTCTATTTTTTTACAAAGTTATTATACAAAGCTTTATTAATAGTTACTTTTAAAATAATTTCTTTCTTCTATAGTTTTTCTAGTAAATTAGTATACTAGTAGTATTTAATTAATATTTCTTTATAAAGTTTTATAAAGATATCCTTAAGTTGTTTAAGCTACCTTAGTAGAATAGTTATTTTCTTAGCTAGGTTGTTTAAGCATTATGTTTTTAAAAGTAGTAGTACTTATATATTAATATTTTATTTATTTAGCGTAGTAGAGTATTTCTGTACAGCTAGTAGTAAAATTTCCTAGTTCTAGGCTATTAGTGCTTTCTTTACTACTAGTATAGAAGGCTAGTAAGTTTTTTAGAACTTAGCTATTTTTCTATACTTAGTTTAGTTAGCTAAAGTTATTTTTATTTTTTTATTAAGCATTACTTTAGAGACGTTGTTATTTAAGGTTTCCTCTAGAGTAATTATAAAAAAGTTATTTAGACTATTAATATTTGCCTAGTCCTGTCCTTAGACTATAATAGTAAGTTAAGTAATAACATTTTCTTTTTCTTTTAGATTGTTGCAGGGTACTGTATAGTAAAAAATATTTAACTATTATATTACTTTGCTTTAGCTCTAGTAGTTTTGCTTTATATAACTTTTTTTGCTATATATATAGCAAGTAATTCTTTTTTTACTATTTTTATTATACTAAAACTTACTCTTTTTAAGTTTCTTAATAAGGTTGTTAAAGTATATAAGCTTATAGCTATTAGTTACATAATATTCTAGAATTTTAGGCGTATTATTTTATTATTAACTTTAATTAGAGTATAGGCGTTAATAAGTTTAACGTAGTTAAGTATTTATATTTTTAAGTATGCAATTTTTTTATAAAAATAGTTGTTCTTCTAGCTTAAGCTTATAAAAGTTATTATCTACTTAAATAGCTTTAGCTATAAGTTTGTTAAGTATATTAAAGGTAGCTCTGCTTTGCATAAGTTTTATATATATAGCTAGTTTAAGACCTTGTTAGTACATCTATATTAAAGTATTATTGTTTTATTTAATAACTATTTAGTACTATTAAAACTTTATTATATAGTTAGCTGTAAAGTAAGTTTATTATAACTTTTAAATTTTTTGTTTTACTACTATAGATTTTTTAAAAAGTAAAAATACCTTTTTTATTTTTATTTTAAAATTATCTTAGTTTTTAATAAGTACTTTGTTAGTATTATTATTAATAGTTATGTCTATATATTAACAAAGAATAGAATTAGCTTATTTTTTAGTAGCTTTTTATAAAAATATAAAGGCTTATACAACTATGTTGTTATTATTAATTTTAGTTTTTTTAATATAAAAGTATTTATTAACTTAAAATAGCTATGCTTTAAGCTTATTATAGTTACTATAGTAAGTTTTAGGCTTGTTAGTATACGTAGTTGTTCCTGTAGTTTAAGAATTAGTAAAGGTATTTATAGTAGTATTACTTATCTTAAAGGTATTTAAAGTGTAAAAATTATTTATAAATAATTTATATTAGTTCTTAAAAAATAAGTAAGTGTAATAAACAAGAAGTTGTACTAGCATAATTAGTAGATTAATGTAATAGTATAAAGGTGTGTTAGCACGTTTAGTAAAATAATATAATAACATAAAAAAGTTAAGAATTAAGTAATTCTTAAATTATACTTAAAGTTAAACATAATAAACTTTAAAAGTTTATTACTTATGCTATATACTTAAGAGAGTGTTATATTGTTTTATACGTTCTACGTTGTCCTATAAGTAAGACATTGTAGGACTCTGTAGTACATTGTAGGACGCACGTGGCCTGTCCTATAAAGGATCTCTGCCAAGACCGTAGGATCACGTGCTAGATGCAAGGTAGCGTTATCGCACAAAGGTCTGCCCTTTGTTTAGGTTGCCTAGGGTCTCTTCCTGCCACTATCCTTCCTACATAGTTAGTGTGTTCCCTCTCTTTAAGTTCGTAACATTAGTCTACTAAAGTTTCTTTTATTCTTTTATTAAGTATTATTTTAAAGACGTTATTGTCTAAGGCTTCCTCTAAGGTAATTATAAAAAGGTTATCTAGACTATTAATATTTGCCTAGTCTTATCCTTAGACTATAATGGTAAGTTAAGTAATAACATTTTATTCTTTTTTTAAATTATTGCTAAGTACTACATAGTAAAAAATATTTAACTATTATATTACTTTACTTTAGCTTTAGTAGTCTTACTTTATGTAACCTTTTTTACTATATATATAGTAAGTAATTCTTTTCCTACTACTTTTATTATTTTAAAACTTACTCTTCTTAGGTCTCTTGTTAAGATTATTAAGGTATATAAGCTTATAGCTATTAAATATATAATATTTTAGAATTTTAAAAGTGTAGTTTTGTTATTAACTTTAGTTAGAGTATAAACGTTAAAATGTTTAATAGGGTTAAGCGTCTATGTTTTTAAGTATATTATTTTTTTATATAAATAGTTATTTTTTTAACTTTAGCTTATAGAGATTATTGTTTACTTTAATAGCCTTAGCTATAAATTTATTAAGTATGTTAAAAGTAGCTCTGCTTTACATAAGTTCTACTTGTACTACTAGTTTAAGACCTTATTAGTATATATATATTAAAGTATTATTGTTTTATTTAATAACTATTTAGTACTATTAAAACTTTATTATATAATTAGCTATAAAGCACGTTTATTGTAACTTTTAAATCTTTTATCCTACTACTACAAATTATTTAAAAGGTAAGAATACTTTTCTTATTTTTGTTTTAAAGTTATCTTAGTTTTTAACAAGTGCTTTATTAGTATTATTATTAATAGTAATATTTATATATTAATAAAGAATAAAATTAGCTTATTTTTTAGTAGCTTCTTGTAGAAACATAAAGGCTTTTACAACTATATTATTATTATTAATTTTAGTCTTTTTAATATAGAAGTATCTATTAACTTAAAGTAGCTATTTTTTAAGCTTATTATAAT
Source organism: Alternaria gansuensis (assembly GCA_009289805.1). Taxonomy (NCBI): domain Eukaryota; kingdom Fungi; phylum Ascomycota; class Dothideomycetes; order Pleosporales; family Pleosporaceae; genus Alternaria; species Alternaria gansuensis. The sequence goes on along the minus strand of WBOK01000420.1, from coordinate 33,784 downwards.
TACTATAGTAAGTATTAGGCTTGTTAGCTTATATAGTTATTTCTGTAGTTAAGATGTTAGTAAGAGTACTTATTATAGTATTACTTATTTTAAAAGTATTTAAAGTATAAAAATTATTTATAAATAATTTGTGTTAGTTCTCTTAGAATAAGTAAGTGTAATAAACAGAGGTTATACTAGCATAATTAGTAGATTAATGTAATAGTATAAAGTTGTGTTAGCACGTTTAGTAGAATAATATAATAATACAAAAAAGTTAAGAATTAAGTAATTCTTAGATTATACTTAAAGTTAAACACACTAAGCTATAAAAGCTTAATGCCTACTACTATATACTAAAAAAGTGTCTTGCTATTCTACAAAATCTTATGCTGTCCTATACGTAGAACGTGTAGGATTTTATAGTATATTATAGAACGCATGTAACTTGTCTTATAAAGAATTTCCGCTAAGGTTTATTGAATTACGTGCTTAGTGTAGGGTAGCGTTATTTATTAGTACACAAAGGCGTTGCCCTTTGTTTAGGTAGTTTAGGATTTCTTTCTACCTTTATCCTTTATATATAGTCTGTACCTTCTCTCTTCTTAGGTTCGTAACATATAGCTTAATTAATTTCTACTAGCTTTATAAAAAAAAATTACTTTTTATATACTTTTTTACGTATTACACTTACTATAGCTACTTAATATTAGGTGTTTTGCGCTATTAAAAAAGGCGTATAAGCACTAAGCTAAAAAGCTAATGTATAACAAAATTATTTATATTACTAAAATAAAGTTTTTCTGTGCTTTAAAGCTGCTTTTAACACTACTATTATAAAAAGTAATATTTTAAAAAGATTTTATAGTGCTAGCTTAGTTTTATTTAATTTAAAGGCTATTATATTAATGCTTAATATCTACTTATGTACTCTACTATTACTTACTATTAAGAACAGTCTCTAGCAGTGGCAAACTCTAAGCAATATTATAAAACTAAAGTTTTAAATAAAGCTAGTTCTTAAAAAAATTTAAAAATATGTAAATAGCTTACTTACTTTAATAGTTAAGGTAGTAAAAAGCTTTTCTAAAAGTATAAAGATAATAGCGCATACTTTAGTATTATTATAAAAGCATATTACTAAGCTTAAAGCAGCTAATAAGGCTACTACGTAATGTAAATTATATAAAAAAAAGCAGGTATAAAAAAAGAAGTTACTTATAGTTAAGAAAGATCTTTAACTATTAACTCTAAAGGAGTTTAGAGCGCACAGTAATAGAAAAAAAGTAAAGAAAAAGATATATGTTAAAGTAAGTAAACTATTTTAAAGACGCTATAAACGCTGCAGCAAGGCAGAACATAACTTGCGCATATATAAGCTAAATAAAGCAGAAGATTTTAAATAAATTAGCTTACTATAAATATAAATTACTGTTCTTAATAGTGTTGTATAGTTGTGCACAGTCGTGGTTTTAGTAAGGTATTAGCAAAGTCCGGCCACTCGCTTGTGCCGGCCACTCGCTTATAAAGTACGTTAAGTATATACTATACTAAGCTATACTTCTAGCTGCTTAAAATGCTAAGCTTAAAAAGTAATTAGCAGTAATAACTAAGCAGAAATTGCGCAAATGTAAGCAGATCTAGCAAGGTAGTACTATAGAGTATAGTAAGGTAGTAGCTTAGGTAGCTGCAGAGGCCTCTATAGCCGCTAAGCAGTTAAAGAAGGCTTATAGTAGTAGTAATTAAAAAAGAGCCTAACTAGCTCTACAGCGCTGTAGGAACTGTAGCAAGACTAGGCACAACGCGCGTACGTGTAAAAAGAATATAAAGGTGTCTTCTAAATTAGATCCTAGCACGACGTACGCTAGCTCTATGTTTAATAGCGATAAAATTGAAGAGTTGTAACGTAAGTTAGTACTGCCAAGCTTTTTTGTCTCACTCTATAGGTTGTCTCACTTAGTAGTGATTTACGTTACCTAAAGTTTAATTAATAAGCTTAATCTAGCTTAACTGTTAGCAAGTCTGCTAGATGTAATGGGTTATCTATACTATAATAGAGTTAATTTCTAAAATCCTGCCCCCTGTACCATGATTACCATAAACTAGAAGGAAAAGCCTAGGCGATAGTACCCATTGATAGGACCAACCTAGAAACATCACACAGCAACACTATGCAAAGAAACTTTGTAGATGTAGATTTAGCATTTTTTATTTTCAATTCTGGCCATGACGCCACATCGTTATTTCTCTGTTCCTGAAAAATAAACTAGGAACGGCCTTCTACGACCACCAGCGTACGTATATATATATATATATATGTATATATATGCCCGCCCAGGCCCAAGCGAGCTGATTGTTGAAAGAGGAAGAAAATAATGTAAAACGCATAAAAAGAAAAAAAGAAAAAGAAAAAATTCCAAAAGTATATGGCTGAAAAACTGACTCTATGCTTCGCTGATTTTCGGGTAGGGGAAAAGATGATTGTAGTTTGTTGTCGTGATCCGTAAATGTGTGTTGCATGATGAAAGATGCATGGGCTTCCATTGTGGATACGCTGGTAGTTGCGTGAACTGGTCGAGTAGCTGAGCCACGAATGTGTACACCGAAGCGGCCTTTTTTTGACGTAGAAGATACTTGCTACTGTGAATTTCACGACCAAGGTCAAAATCAGAGACACTCGGCACGGCAACCTCTGTGCATCCGCTCCTAGCTCGATGTCACAAAAGGAGGTTAAGGTTCGGCTGCAGCCGGACCCTCACACGTGCTCTGGCCAATAGTTGTATGGCATGAGAGTAGGACCTGTCCACTTCTCGCCGTAAGGATTTGTGCGCTTGCCAGCGATGAAGCCGTCATGAGCGTGTTCGAGGACCGAGATCCACGATGAAGGTTCAGGATGTTTCATCCACTGTAGCAAACAGTTAGCACGAATTGTTTCCTTTGTTATTTCTTCGCAAGGAAAACTTGCACGCGGCCCCCAAGACGCCGTTGCCAGGCTACTGCTGCAGGGAAAGCGAGTTAAAAGCGCCAAAGCGGGGTTGAAGTGGCAACCACACGTGAGATGTGGAGAAGAAAATTCTATTGGGAAAAGCTTACCTGGTTGTGGATGTGGTACGTCCAGGCGCCCCGGAAGAAGTTCTCCAAGGTGCGGTTGTTGGGTGGGAATCTGTCTTCAGCCAGAACATAATCAGTAATCACGCCAGCCTTGCGAAGCTCGGCCTCGTCGTCAAGCGTAGCTTGAAATGAGTCGGGGTGCTCTTTGTCGCCGTGGTCGGGCGTTGGCAAGGCGGCGGAAGCAGGCACATTCTCTTCCCCGCGCTTAGCCCGTGCTTGGCTGGCAGACGTGCTGACTGACATGCTGAGCGCTTTGCGTTGGGCGTCCTTGAGGTCGATTCGATCCAACTGTGGCCCGTCGTAGCTCTCCCATTCATCCTTGACGCCGCCAATCTTGCCCTTGAAGACTGCGCTGTAGTCGCGGATACAGGGGACTGTGCACCGTCCCTCGCGATCCCAGTTGAACTCGGTCCAGATGGGGTCAAAAGCGGCAGTCTCGAACATTTTGAATTCTTGATCTCGTCCGTCTTTCCAGGCCATGCGACCAAGCACACGGGGGTGGAAGTTGACACCCATTCTGATACCGCCGTAGAGCAAGTATGAGGAGAGGGAGGAGTTTGCCGATAGCGACATGATGGCGGTGTTGTAGTCGCCGGGGTGAGGGTGTGCAGCCCATCGTTCTGCCCAGGCATGCTCCTTTGGCAACAGAAGCGGTCGCATGTCTCGGAGCATGAGGACGTCCATGTCGAAGTAGGCTCCTCCGTAGATGTGCAACACAATGAAACGGACAGCATCGGAAACAGCGACGGGAAGGAAGGTCATCTGTTTCTGCGTTAGAACAAGCCACTGCTGACCAGTCTTGTCTTGGATGATGTTCTCGGCCACATCCTTCTCTCCCTTGGCATTGACAGGTCTGGGCTTGCTGTAGTAGTCGAAACCGTTCCTGTCTTCCTTGTCGGTGGCTAAGGGAATGCGACTCGGGAACTTCCAGGGCTTGACAAGAATGTCACCTCTCTCAACCAGAGGGAGGAAGCGAGCGAACAGGGCGTCTTTGTTCAGCATATTGTACACGGCGTTGGGGTTATGGTCGGTGTCGAGCCATAGCCAGAGGCGAGAGCAAGCCAGGTTCTGGGTGTAGAGGTAACTCTTGATGAAGACTTCGACTCGCCAAGTTGCAGGGCCGGTCCAGTAGGTGTGATAGGGGATGATTGGGCCTGGGCAAGTGCCGATGGTGGATGCGTTGGCAGCAACTGCGTCCTTTACAGGGGTGTAGCTCTTGAGAGTCTTGCCGTGTCCGTCTGCGTCGATGAAGTCGGCCTTGCGAGGGTCTTGGGCGCTGGCTCGATGGGCGGGCTCTGGTAGGCTGTAGTAACGGTGCTCGGCCTCTGCGAAGAACTTGAGGCAGTCAAAAGGCTTCCTCATCTTCTCGATTCCAGCATAGGTGCCCCGGCACTCTTCAATCAGCATATCAATGTTGGCTTCGGTATCGACGTGAGGCCGGGGACCGAGGTAGTCGTCCTTGTTCTTGACGGCGGTAATGGGGCGATTGAAGACATTGGCGTGGGGGTTGATGGTGACAGTCTTGGTGGTGCCGGCAAACTTGACCTTGACTCCGGCCTTGGTCGTCTCGATCAACTCTGTAGGCCCAGCCTTGTCCAAGAAGGCAGGAATGCCCATGGTGCCCTTTGCAGCGCGCGAGGGGTCATTTACGAAGGTGATGGCGCCGTAGATGGCTGCATAGAGCAGTGCTGCCAGTGCCAGGTTCTTGCACAGCGTGAAGACGGCGCGGAGCTTGCATCCTTCGGCCATGTCGAGAGGCCAGCGGGCAACGACGGGAAGCAGCTGCTCCTGGAGGCTAGTCGACAATTGCCAGTCCCTCGTATGCGTATCCGTCCGGTCGAGGGTTGTTGGCGACAAAGGGTGTGTATGTTAGGAGAAATTATCCGGCGCCGCGTGCAGGTGCATGCAGGAGGAGGTACCGAGCGTGGTCCTGCGCGGCTGGGTGAGGCTGTGAAGCGGCGAAGAGGTCGGGGACGGGCAAGGGGAGAATCGCACACGACGCTGCACAACGGTCGAGGAAAGACAGCAAGGAAAGACAGGCCGGCGCAGAAATGGAATATGGAACATGGAATATGGAATATGGAATGTGGAATCAGGCTTGCGGGTGGGTTGAGCTACACCAATTTGGCCATTTCGCTGCACGCCGCGCCACAGGCCGACCCGCGCTCCGCTCCCCCCCTGAGCACTGCACACTGCGCACTGCGCACTGCGACACGGCATATATTATCCAACCTCGAATATCGACTATCGATGCCTCGGCGTGCCTGTTGTCCATGGCGATGCTGCTGCGACACTCGTGCCGCCGCCTCGCCTTTCGCACCCCTTCGAGCGCGCCTCTCTCCAGACGCCCGTACGCGGCCGCCACCGCTCCACCACGACGTGAACGGGTCGAGATTCCGTGCCGGTCGAATGGCGCCATCACGGTCGAGCAAGTCTGCCCCCCCCCCCGTCTGCGTTGCCATGACCTCACAGCACCTGGTTGCTCCTCCTCCACCACCACCACCACCACCACCACGCCCCGCCCCAAGCCGGCATCCTGCTCTCGCAGCCCCAACTCCCGGGCTTCATCTTGGCTGGCCATGTACGTGCTGACCCAGAACCTGCAGAGTTTTCCGCGCCTCGGCTCCTTCAGCCCCGATCCTGATCTTCCTGCCCCCAGGACCCGTGGTCCCGCACAGCGTCGAGCAAGAGGAACGCGTGATATCGACGCTGCAGGAATCCAGCGCTGCGACCATTGTCCGCATCAACTACCGCGCGTCGTCCGTGCACCCGTATCCCACGCCTTGTCATGATGTCCTGCTCGGCTACGACTGGGTCCGTGAGCATTTGCTTATCGATGAATTCAAACGGCCCGTTCTCGCTCGTCTTGGGGTGTGCGGAGAACTCGTAGGCGGCTCCTTGGCAACCATGCTGGCCCTGACAGAGTGCCGTCTTGGAGAGAGTCGCATCGCTGCTGCAGCCATCAACAACCCAATCGCTGACTGGGTCTTTCCAGACGAGCTTCCCATCCTTCAGCCCGAGGACCTTCCCGAGCCTCAATATGGCGACGAAACACAACTTCCTGCCGGCGACGACATGGCTGCTTCGTTGGCGATTCGTGAGGCGGTAGATAACTTGCATCATCGTAAGCGCCCCAAGAAACGTACGCCAAAAACAACCCCTCCCACCTCTTGGGAGGCTCATCGAGACAACGCCATCATACCTGCCTGCACTCTGTCGGGAGAGCGTGATATCCTCTTCCGGAGGCCACAAGACTATTTCGATCGATTCGCCTCTCCAATCCACTTCTTCCGTTCTCCCCACGCACAACTAATCTTCTCACCACAAGACGACATCTTCGCATCCCAGCAACCCGACCAACTCCTCGACATTGAAACTCAAATGGCCCTCAACCACTACGCCACCTTTGAAGACAGCAACAACGCTGCACCCGCCCTACCAACACTATCCAGATGCCGTGCCTACGCCCGCAACTACCCTCCAGCCGGCACTAGACTCAGCCTACCTATCTGGAACATCACCACTGGTCTGCAGAGTCCGCTGTTTGACACCACACACGACTTGGCAAAGATGCTACGACGCAGCATCGCTCGCCAAATCCTAAAATCGCATTCTGGCCGGTCAAGATGGCACGACGCAGCTGACAAGAAGCAATACGAAGACATCGCCCAAGACCGTGTTGAAGTAAATTCCCACCAAGGAGTAGGGCTGTGGAGTCTTCCAGATGCAAAAGTGGACACGAAACCACGGCTCCAAGAAATCGGAGCATGGATGAAACTGCGCTTACAACCAGATTTTGTATGAAAAAAAAAATTGAAAACAAATCAAGCCAACGGTTCATCTCCCAAAATACATATATCAAATCTCCAGCCCACAGCCCTCGACCTCCCCCCTAGCCCACTCCTCACACACACTCCTCACCCACCTCCCCTCCATGCCCGCATCCTCCACAGCACCCAAAACATAATGATCCAACTCGACATACCCCCAATGTCCACTCTCAATCCTCACCACCGCCCACCCTCCCAAACTTACCAACGGAATCCTCCCCACCCCCTCCCCGCCCGGCTCCAAATACCCCTCCAGCCACCCAAGCCAGTCACCCTGTGTCCCCACCATCTCCCTATCCCTCCAAAACGGCAAAAATCCTCCCCACACAGACTCCGCGCCCACAGAAAGAGGAAGAAACCGCGCCCCAGATCTCGGTCTCTCCACCGGTTGCCCAGCAACATCAATTCTACATTCTCGCGAGCCGGCATCGTATGTGCGAATAGAGATAGCGTAGCCCATCCTATTCCGTCCAAGTATGGAAATCAGACGTGTAATGCAGACTTTGTCGGGACGCGGGATCAGCATCTCCAAATACGCTCTACTCTTTTCCTGCCGGTAGCGCGGGAGTGTGAGATGAGGGAAAGTGGGCATCAAACACCAGCTTTTCGTGCGAGTGGTGGACACGCCCCCATCGTTGATGCGGAGGGGAATTACGCCTTTTTCGAGGAGCCGCCCGAGGGCAAAGCGATGGGGGTGTTGGGAGCGGGTTTGTATTGTTGTCATGTCGCGGTGCTGGAAGGGGGTGTGGGTTGGGGGTATTGCGGATGAGTGCGCCAGGGCGATGAGGCCGTAGAGCGTGGGCCAGTCTTTTGTTAGCCAGGGTTCTTGCCAGCATGAGGCGAGGCCGAGGGCTTCTTGCTGGGTTTTTGTCATGTGTGTTCTGCGGCGGCGCGCAAGGGCGTTGACAGTGAGGATAGAAAGGGGGAGGATGAGGATGACAAGACGTGCGAGGTAGTTGGGTGTACTAGATTGATGGTTGTTTTCTAGGGCTTTTGCTTTCAGGACAGATGTTGTTGCTTTCGTTACCATTGCTGTGATTGTCCATGTTGTAGTCATCTTTGCTGTGTTTTGATGCCACTCGACGTTCAAAACACATTGCGTAGTATCAGCGGGTCGAACTTCTTGGTAGGTAGGTATGTATCGGCTGTGATGGTGTCCATATGCATTGTGCTCATTAGTCTGGGTGGAAGCCTTTGTATTCCTTTGTTTGGCTTTTTTTTGCTGCAAGACGCACATGCGCAGGGTTCTTCGAGAGGAACAAGGAATGTGAAGTTTGGCTTTGACAATGTTCAGGGTGCTAGCGTGAGATGACGTTCTGTCTGTTCTCGTCTCTCACCCATCTAATCACTAGATGCTTGACAATTGCGCTCTTCCAATCCTTGGTATGATTTCGTCATTGGTATCTATGTCATCTCACATTTCCCCCATGCATTCCATCTATTCCCCAATCTGGCACCTTCACTTCGATCTCCACCGTCTTTTAACATTGATCAATTCCTAGCCCCAGGAGACGCCCAAGTAATCTGATCGTGAACTGTCTCACGATGAAGCCACCTTGTCCAGTACGGCAACGTAGTATGCATATCACTCGATGCCTTCTAAGCCCTTGACATGTTCTCGCCCTCCTCAGCCTTCTGAAGTCCGTACTTCTTGAGACTGTCATCTTGTTTAGCATTTACTCTTCAACCCCTCCCCAACCACCAAGATAGTTGTAGGGATAGAATAGGGCACAAGATAAAACTTACCGGATGCTCTGGATAGCAATAAAACCCGTCGTGTCCATCGGACTGAAATTGTCCAAAGTATCCATACTAGCCTCCTCCTCCGAGTACAACTTCTCAGTCTGACTTGACCTACCCAGAACATAGGCATTTCCCTTGTACAACTTCAACCTAACCTCACCGTTGACTCTGCGCTGAGAAAACAACAAACTATTCTCGATGAACTCGCGCTCAGGAGAAAAGTACATGCCGTTGTATAACTGGTAGCTCCAGTTGTGCGACACGAATTGGTCGCGCAGGTTGCGCACTTGGGCGTCCATGACGAGGCCCTCGAGATCGAGATGGGCGAGACGGAGAATGGTCATGGCGGGGGAGTCGTAGCAGCCGCGGGACTTGAGGCCGATGAAGCGGTTTTCGACAATGTCAATGCGGCCGATGCCGTGGGTGAAACCGAGCTTGTTAAGCGCGGTAAAGAGCGCGACAGAATCGGTATACGTCTTTTCTGGAGTGACGACCTTGATGGGAATACCCTTCTCGAAGTAGACAGTTATGTCGGTGGGTTCGTTGGGGGCGTTGAGGGGGGAGTCGGTCATGGTCCACATGTCGTCTGGGGGAGACACGTCGGGGTCCTCGAGGATACCAGCTTCGTAGCTACAGTGAGCCAGATTGGCGTCCATGGACCAGGGCTTGGCCTTGGTAGACGTAACTGGAATACCATGCTTTTCAGCATAGTCGAGAAGGTCCTGTCTGCCCTTGAAGCGGTCGCAGAACTCGGGCAACCTCCAGGGCGCGATAACCTTGATAGTAGGCTGGAGAGTGTAGAAAGCCAGCTCGAAGCGGACCTGGTCGTTGCCCTTGCCTGTGCAGCCGTGCGAGACGAACCCACAGCCTTCTTGTTGCGCGACGCGGATTTGTGCGCGGGCGATGACTGGGCGGGCGAGCGAGGTGCCGAGGAGGTAGCGGCCTTCGTACGAGGCATTGCACTGGACGGCGCGGAAGCAGAGCTCCTCGACGAATTCCTTCTGCAGGTCTAGAATGACCATCTTCTGCGCTCCAATCTTGAGCGCCTTCTTTTCTACCTCGTCCCAGGGCTCTTCCTGGCCGACGTTGGCGAGGAAGCACACGACTTCATAGCCCTCCTCTTTATCTGTGTGTTAGCTGGTGTTGCGTCTCTGAAGGCGCTGCTGGCGTACCGATGAGCCATTTTAGGATGGTCGAGGTGTCGAGGCCGCCTAATGACTCAGGTTAGTCTTCTATGCTGCGAGGTGATGAGGGCAGTCTGCCGTGTAGTTGCTAGTTGCCAAAGAAACTCACCAGAGTAAGCAAGGCAAACGCGTCCCTTTGACATATCTGCAGGGTTTTGACGTGTAGAAAGCGAGTAGGAAGAGTCAAGAAGAGTTACTTGGAGAGGGGGTTGCGGCGTCTGGGGAACGACGTGCCGAGTGTCACGTATCTTATCGCCTGCAAAAAAGTTCGGGTGCTCACCACCACCATCCTTGCAGGCCGGTCATCGGACGGAGTCAGACTCACCACAGCAGAGTACCTGAACTTTACCATAGAGTGCCAACATTACCCAAGGCAACTCACATTATACAATTACACTCATTAACGGATACAAGTTTTTTTTTAGTTTCTTTTTTTTTTTCTCAGAAAGCCGTACGCAACCCAAGCGACGTATGATCAGGGAATACTATTCAAGTGGTATATAATCCCAACGCCAGGTATGCAATGCACCGTCCCAGAGCACATGATGTCGTAACCAAAGTACTAACAGAAAGGGCTTTTGCTACCCAAGTGTCGCCACACGTATACGCCCAATCCAAAGTGCCGAGCACATCAACGACACCCATTACACTAAAACGCACCCCCAGCGACCCTCTCCCGCTCGTAAAAAACAATATACGCCTTCTCATTCTGCAACCGGTTGTGCGGCGGAAGATTGCCAGGATCGAAATCTGTAATCTTGTCGTCGTTGAACGACCTCCAACATCCCCTCGACTTGTCCTTGACAAAGGCAATGTAATGTCCGCTTCCAAGCGTAGCGCCAATATGCCAGATAACAGCGTAGGCATTATATACATAAGGTCCATTCATGGTAGGGTCGCTCTTGACGCCTGCGAGCTGTACAGGTCCGTCTCGGGCCATTTCCGAAACATATCTTTCTTGCTCTGCCGTCATGGGTGCTTCGACAAAGGAACCCATGTCTAGACGTTGAAGTGGGAAATTAACAGGGGTTCGAACTTTGCGCGCGCTTTCGGTTCGGGATGCGCTGAAGCGCTTGAAGTGGATGACGAGCGTGTCGGGGGCTCGGGTGATGGTGATCTTCTTGACAGCCTCACGGTCTTTCTTGCATCGAGGACAACGCCATAGCTCATCTCCTGCTAGGCGCTCTGGCGCACAATATGAGCTTAGGCATTGGCGTAAATCGCATTCGCCTTCTCGGGGAATCTCGACGCTGATGCTCCAGAAGGCTTCGTATGTTGTACTGGTCACGCCGCATGTCTGGCATGTGAGCTGCGAAGCGTGTTGGCCAGCAAACAGACCGCCAATGACGGACATGTCTCTATGTTGGTATCTTCGCCACTCAATCATGGCCGAGTACTGACGGGGAAATCTCTCCCGCGTCAGCTCTTCTTGGTCTGAGAGTGGCTTGAGCGGAGGTTTGTTCCATGTAAGATTCAAGTCTTCGTGCATGTAATCCAGAACGAACTCGAGGAATTCCTTGGCATCTTGCTGCTCATCGATGCCCCATTGTGAGTTGAAATGGCCACAGATTCGCTATTCAGCGTTAGCCTTTGTCCATTTTGCTTGCGCTCTTCAAACTTACCCTGAATGTGCTGGGGCGCACGGACGAGACATCGCCTTTGTACAGATTGGACAGTAGAGTTGCGTACGCCTCCGGCAGGATGCCCTTGGTTCCTTTCCAATTATCTCGTTGGAGGTCTCGCTGGTACCGTCCAGTGAGGAACAGGTCTGAAAGCAACAGGTGTCCACTAAGACACTGCACTACAGAGTTCATGTAGCACGTGACGCCGAAGTTTAGCAGTCCAGTCCGATGGAGCCTCAAGTTGCTAAATTGAGGTTGGCCATTGTAGACGACATTGCGATTCTGTTGCGAGTCTTGCCGCTCGTGCACGCCACTGTAACTGACCCGAGGCACAGACGGCGGTGGTCGGGAAGGCGCAACGGGTATGGCAGGTGCAATGTATTGGTTGGTCGACTGAAATTTGGACGGGAACATCATGGATTGTTCAGCTTCGACATCGGGGTATCGACGCAAGAACTCTTCTGTTGACCGATAGAATGGCGAGGTAGGCTCAGCTTCTTCCTCGCCGTCCGCTGGCGGCACCTCAACTGCAGCACGCCCCTTTCGGGCTTCCTCCAACCAGTGTTGCTGCTCTTCTTGGTCCATGGGAACGTACTCGCGTCTTGATCTTCTCTGCAGATTGTTTCTCGCAATATGACTAGCGGCTGGCGATGGTCGAATAGCCCGAGTTCGGCCTGGGCCAGCAGCCATTGCTGCAGCAGTAGCTGACATCTTCAAAGCATGTGGGCCTACGAGATGCACCCAAGCATCAAGACCACCTTTGAGAAGAACTGGAGGACGTTTGAGCGGCTTGTCGGCGTTGAACTCGTGCAAGGTGTCAAACAACCGCTTCAAGGCAACTTCGCCGTCGGATCGATTGTGCCTATGCATGAAGTTGGTGTTGTCTGTAGATTCATCGTAATATACGACCACGTCGAAGTCGGCCCGCCTGTCGAACATGTCCTGTTCGTCGTCGGGCGATATGATGAGACGATCCTGGAGCTGTTCGGCAGAGTCGCCATCGCGCAATGTCAGGGGCTCTATGCACATGATGTTGCGCACAAAAATGTGACCCGCGTCGTAGTCTGTTCTGTCGCGTACATCGATGGTGAGTACATTGTACATGCGGTAGTAGTCGTAAAGCATGCTAGCGTCAATTTCAAGTTCCACCGTCTTACTGACGGATCTTGTTCTCCCATTGGCATCGCGAAGGCTTTGTTGAGCAGGAAAGTACGAGTTGGGTGCGCTATTGACGTTGGGCGCATGGGTTGATACGCTAGACGAAGCAAGTGAGTTTGTACGTCCTCCGGTCCCATTCAGACTTCTAGGCGTACTCCGAGGTGCATTGATGGTTGAAGGACCTGATATGTTCCGCGCTGGGCTGTAGGTAGGACTGGGTTCCTTTGGTAGTGAAGCAGCGAATTGTGTATCTAGAGGTAGCTTGGGTGGCGGTGGAGGCATCGAAAGAGGTGGTGGAGGCATACCCCGGGGACCCATGATCCGACTTGGGGAGTGGAAATCTGCAGGAGACGGCATTTTGACGGACAGGTCCGGGCTGGAGCGGGCGGACCGTGTGTCAACCAACGGCCCGGAACTTCTCAAATTCGCAAAACGCTGGGCGAGGTCACTTGCGCCGTTCACAGAGGACAGGCTTTGGTGTACAGCGCGGCCATGCAGCGATTGCGGCTTCGGTTGCACCACAGGTTTTGTTCGTGAAGACTCCAGAGAGGGTGCAGGTGAAGCTCGACGGTTTGGGATTGCGGTAGGAACTTGGGGAAGCATCAGCTCGTCATGTTTCCTCAAGGCCATGATTCCATTGCGGCTGTTTGGTGTGGTAGGGGGCGGCACCGATGTAGTCCTGTGGTGGGCGCCGTTCCTCTTGTTGTCGTTCTTGATGATGTCCTTGATGCGCACGAAGCGCTCTTCGCTCGACTTGATTTCCTTGATGAGGTCGTTGAAGTCGCGGTGGATCTGGCTGCGGCTGCCATTGATCTTGTCGTAGTAGTCGCGGTGCGTGGGGATCAGTTCGGCGACGATGTGGTATGCGACCATGTATTCCCAGTAGGCACCAGCGGGCGAGCGGTTGGTGAGCATCGTCTTGGCCGAGCTGAAGTGCCCTCTGGCCCTATCCAGGAGGAGCTTGATCTGTGCCGTGTTAGCGGCTGCCGCATACTGGGCGTGTTGTGCATGTGTACCGAATGGTGTCTCAACGACTCGGCCGTGTCCGTCGCAGAAGCTATGATTTCGGCCATGGGTGGAAATGGGCCTACAGCGCCTCTCGAGTCGCCCGCACCGTCGCCGCTTCCCCATCCGTCTGCGCCGACGCCGTGAGCGCCATTGGTGTAGCCGTTCATGGTCCTGTGGGCGGGCAGAGGTCCTGGGGGCGGGCAGAGGTCCTGGGGGCGGGCAGAGGTCCTGGGGGCGGGCGAGGGGCAGCCGCACTCACAAACGCGCTGTAGACGGTGGGCAGGCGTGCATGTTCGAACAGTCCCACGCAAGGCGCACCGGGATGGAGTCGTGGCCGCAATCGAATACGTGTGCGCAGAGCGGCGGTCGTGGTCGGGGGTGCGGGGGCGCCGTGGGCAGCGCGTGATGGGGCCGCGGGTGCAAGAGTCGGGCAGTAAAGTGTCCAGCGGATGCAGCAACAAGGTCCAGCGCGCGTATACGATGTAGCCTGTATGGCCTTGAGGGAGCATGCGTCGCTCGATGCGGCCCAGCGACGCCCGGCGTCATCGCCAAGCCCTCACGCCGGACAGCTTGCTACGGTGCTCCCTCACCACCACGGCTCCTCCCCCTCCTGCTGCTGCCCGCCATATCCGGCCTCATTTGCTCCACTGGTCCGAGGCCAAAGCCATTCGCCAAATCCTCCCCTGCATCTTTGCCGCACGGGAAACCCCCCGCCAGCTGGGAGCGCCTCGCCATCATGGCGGGCTGGTTTGGGTCCTCGACCACCAGCGCGCTCGATGAGCAGATCGAGCGCGCGACGTCTTCGAGCCTGTGCGCGCTGACCCGAGACCCTCTTGATTCACGAGTGCATGCTGATCTGCGTGTTAGCGAGGACATGCCCCTCAACCTCGAGATATCCGACGTAATTCGATCCAAGGCGGTGCAGCCTAGAGATGCCATGCGCGCATTGAAGAAGAGGATAGGGAACAAGAATCCCAACGTCCAGCTTGCCACGCTGAATGTACGGCCGACTCTCTGGAAACGACACGAGCCTCGGCTAACCCTCTGCAGCTGACCGACACTTGCGTCAAGAACGGTGGCGCCCACTTCATCCAGGAGATCGCTTCACGAGAGTTCCTCGACAACCTGACGTCTCTACTGAAAGCACCTCCGTCCGTCGCACCCAACCACCATGTGAAGAACAAGATGCTCGAGCTTATACAATCATGGGCGACTGCTGCCCAAGGGCGCACCAACCTGAGCTACATCAACGACGTCTACCACAGTTTGCAACGCGAAGGCTACCACTTCCCTCCAAAGGAAAACATCTCCAGCAGTATGCTCGACAGTAGTGCAGTGAGTTACCTGCCGACGTGACTTGTGCAACTGTCCCGGAGCTAACTCATCATTCGCAGCCCCCCGAGTGGACCGACTCCGACGTGTGCATGCGATGCCGTACGCCCTTTACCTTCACGAACCGAAAGCACCATTGTCGTAACTGCGGGAACGTCTTCTGTGGCCCATGTTCGAGCAAGAGCATCCCATTGCCCCACCTCGGCATCATGGACCCTGTGCGCGTCGACGACGGCTGCCATGCGAAGCTCACGGAAAGATCGCGAGCAACACCACTTCCGCGCGTCTTCGATACCCCGAAGCCACAGAGAACCTTGTACCAGGCGTCAATGGAGCCGCGGGATGCGCGCGTCGAGGACAGTTTTGATGCAGACTTGAAGCGAGCGCTGGAGATGAGCCTGGACGAAGCCAAGGGCAACAGCTCTTCTGGCTTCGTCCCTCGGCCGCAGTTGCAGCAGCCCAAGCCAAACAGAGCGGCCAAGAAGCAGCCCGACGAGGAGGAAGATGCCGACCTGGCTGCCGCCATTGCGGCGTCGTTGGCGGACATGGAGGAACAAAAGAAGAAATATGCCACTACATTCCGGGAACAAGCCTCCAACACGAATGGATCAGCATCTTTCGTTGCGCCTAAGAACGACTATGAGCTCACGCCTGTTGAGGCGGAGAACATCAACTTGTTCTCCACACTGGTCGACCGGTTGCAACACCAAGCCCCGGGCACTATCCTACGGGAGCCACAAATACAGGAGCTGTACGAGAGCATCGGGAAGTTGA
The DNA here is from genome assembly GCA_009289805.1 of Alternaria gansuensis. NCBI lineage: Eukaryota > Fungi > Ascomycota > Dothideomycetes > Pleosporales > Pleosporaceae > Alternaria > Alternaria gansuensis. The sequence goes on along the minus strand of WBOK01000420.1, from coordinate 18,043 downwards.
GGCCAAAACTCGCGCGTACATATGGCGAGACTATGAGCAAGCATGGTATGTTAATTTTCTTGTTTGCTACAACATCGCTGACGAATACAGACACACTGCTTGACCTACACGCCAAGCTGTCTACCGTTGTCAGATACTACGATCGCATGCTCGAAGAAAGACTGTCGAGCACATACAACCAGGCTAACGCCATGTATCGTCTCCCTGTCTCCACACAACGGCCGGCATCCAACCTCTATCCAAGCATACAGCAATCAGGAGCACCGGAAGGGTCGGCCGAGAACTACTACACAGGAAATGCTGCTCCTTCAGGTGCATATGGACAATCGCAATCACAACATGGCGGCGGTTACCAAGCACCTTACCCTCACTTCGACAAGCGACCACAGTCTTACGCTCCACCTCAAGACCAGTATCAGCAGCCATCACAACCCTACCCTAACCTCGCACAACCGCCACCTAACACGTCATATCCAAACCCTGCCTCGCCACAACTGCAGCACCAAGTATCAAACCAGCAATACCCTCCACAACCATCCTCTGCATACACGCCACAAGCACCTCCGGTCGACGCAGAAAGCGCGAGCTTGTACTACGGTGACAACGCCGCAGCACAGCCCTCTCAACCGCCCATGCAACGAACCCAAAGCTACGGCTCTCAGCCTTTGCAACAACAGCAACAGCAACCCCCTTCTCCACAAGCATACACCCGTGCCCCACCACAGCAGACGCCCGTTTCTCTGCCCGCGCAACCCACGACTGCGTGGCAGAATCCACCGTATCCCAGGCAAGATCAGCCACAACAGGCTTCGCAAAAACAGGCAACCCCACAGCAGAATCAGCAGCAACAGCAGCAACCGCCTTCTAATTGGCAGGCGGCGCCTTATGCGACGGGTGGGTATGGGCCTGAGAGTTTCCCATCTGCGCCGCAGAATCAGTTACCCGCCCAGCAGCAAAAGGTCGTGGATGAGAAAAAAAAAAAAAAAAAAAAAAAAAAAAAAAAAAAAAAAAAAAAAAAAAAAAAAAAAAAAAAAAAAAAAAAAAAAAAAAAAAAACACCCCCATCGGCAGCGTGGAGGACGGGTACCGGTCCTTTCTTTAATTCTACGCAGTCATCGTGGGAAACGGCGGCGCAGGCAAGTAGACAGACATTGCTTAAATGCGCCACAGATGGTCGGACTGGTGGCATAAGCTTTAATCTGTCGTCTGGTTTGATCTATCAATCTAATCGAAGATCTTAATTGCATTTTTCAATCAGTGTTCTGAGTTGCCCGTGAAGTTTTCAGCGAACATAAAGGTCTTGCGGCAAAGATGTTTCTTGTGTGAACGTCGTCATCATCACCCAATGTTTCCGCGGTATACTCTACAAGAGACGCTCCGGCGAAAATAATTAGAAACTAGCGAAAGAAATCGTCCTGCTACCAAAGTACAAAAGCCAATGTAGAGAGGCACACACGAGTTCCAGCGTAGTTGGGAGGAGACAGTAGAAGCGATGGATGATTTTCTTTACAAGGGGAGAATTCCCAATGAGGGGATTCCGCTGAACTCTTAGGCGAATGGAAATATTACACAGGTTAACATGGGGCTATGGAGTACAGCTTGTAGGGAAAGTGTAAATTTCATCGTAATTTCTCTCTGAGATTCTCCATATCTAGGTACCTGGCGCCCACAAACCTCCACCACTAATTTACCTTTATAATAGTGTACTGAATCTATCGCTTCACGCTTGAAAACCGAGGCGTTCGGGTTTGAAATATAACTGTTCTGACGATACGAACAAGTTGCTTCTGATCATGCCTGGAGAAGACGGCTACGATTCAGTTGATGGAATCTGGAAAGGCGATGGTGAGCCAGAGGAGGATGAAATAACAAATGTCCATCTTGTTCCGAATCATCCAACTCGTTTTCGAACAGACTCTGCATCGTATGAGCTCTATAATTATGGGTTACGACGAAGCTGTAGAGTACCTTACCTCGAAAGGCGCTCCCGGACGACGATGAACGGCAGCGGTGTGTGCTCGTTTATAATCCTGCTCGTCATGCCCTTCCTTTGTAGCAGCGCGAATCGATTCCTTTCATTAGTCCCTACGCTGACTGCGATGCTATGATGGCTTCAGGCCATATCAGTTTATCTGCTCCTCTTGTCTTTTTCATTCGGTCCTTTTCTTATCCCGGTCTTCGTTGCCCTGAGCAATTCCTTGTCTACTTCCCCTTCCTCCCTTCTCTTTCTCCGGCTTCTATCTTCTCCACTTGGCGGCCTCGTCCAGCATTTTGTCAGCGCATGTCCAAGGCTGTCATGCTTTGTGGTGACGACGATGTCGCTGGCAGCGACTTTGACGCTCTAAGCGGGTGGAGGATACATCATAGGGTATCCTGGAGGTATTTGCCGAGCCAGCTGGTACTGTTGCGGAGGGTAGTCAGCGTAGGGCGACGTATACACGGGATGTTGTTGCGGGTAGCCGTTTGTGTAGGCTAGAGGCTGCTGCCATGGTGCGTATGCGGGTGCTTGGTTCGAGTAACTTGCTCCCTTGTGGAGGTACCGGTAAGTGTCCTGAGGCTGCGACGGAATTTGCGGCTGTAGTTCCTGTGGCAGCGGCGGATTTTCGAAAACTAGTTCCGCGTCATGCCAACCTGCTTTGTCGAATCCCTGGAATGTTTGCGCTGGAATGGCGCTGTTGGGGTCTTGTAGCTCTCGAGAAATATCCGTCAGCAAGATATCCGGAGACAACAGTGGCTCTGACTCCTGTACAGCGCTACCGTAACCATTCTGCAGAGGAGCAGGAATCGGCCAGAGAGATGGATGCAGCATCTTCATCCAGTCACTATGCAAATGATTGATAGCCCGGTCCGAATCGTCGCTCACGATACGAGGGGGCTCAATTCGAAGTCGCTTTTGTTCCTGCTTCCAGCTCTGGAACCCCTGCTCAGTTTCGGCATCCTTGAAGGCAGGAACTCCGTAGTTCCTGTCGCTTGGTGGCTGTGGATAACCCATCCTACCATTCTTCAGAGTCCCTCGCCATATGTATCCTTGCTCTCTGTCTCTAATGACGTGTGGAGAGGGAATGAGAGTACTCTGGCTCAGGCTGTGATACCCCAAGGAAGAATCCGGATGATCGTTGCTACTTGGTTGTAGCTCGGCAAAGGAATTGTGCGTCCCCGCTTGCAGCGGAGGCTTGGTTGGTGATGGAACAGCAGCCTGCTGACTGCTAGCCTTTCGACGCAGACCAGTGACACGATCTGGAGCCGCATGCGCAGATCGACGTCTTTCCTGATCGCGCACCAAAGGGGTTGCCGGTGAAGGGCCAAAAGGTTGTCGAATTACCGCTGGATTAAGCCCAGCGGCAGGATATCGAGGCTTCAGATAGGGAAGCGCAGTACACTCAAAATCTGGACCATAGCCAGGAGGCCTCGGGATGGGTATGGTGAAGTCGGTCAGGCCATCATACCCCCACTTACTATACTCTTGAACCTGACGAATCGTACCATCGGGATCAGTCGCTGTCTTTGGAGCGCCTGGCATGAGCCGTCTTTGCGTTCGCGGTGGTTGGGGCTGCGTTGCTTCTTCGCTTTTGCGCTTGCGCGAGGCGTTGGGTTTGCTGATGTTGCTTTCTTTGGCAGGCATGGTGATCGGTGTTACTGGAGACGAAACTGCTGAAGGTATACTTATTCTTTCAGTAAAGATGAGATGAATATATACTAATTTACAGAATATCGTACAAAACAACATGGAAGCCCAACTCTGGTTATTATTGTGGGATTGGGCCATGTTACTGGTTACCAGACTCGAGGCTTCGTTCTGTCCGTGGTTGACGGCGTTCATCTATAGGAACCTACGAACAACACACACTCGACTCTGGAAGGAATAATCGCACGGATGCTGTTCATAGATGCACATCGTACCAGGTCACCGTCGAAGCCGATGACTACCTCCTTGTACAACATAGAAACAGATCTACACCTCCTACCCTTCGAAACCCAACTCTCTCGGTTACTCTGCTCCAACATGTCGCTCTCTGAAGTATCTGAGCTTGCCCGCTGGACCCGGTATGCTTTCCTCGCATGCTTCGTCCGCCTGACCCCAGCGACCTCAACACCATCCCGCGGTTGACCCTTCCATCCAACCTGATCACTCCCTTCCCCTCTTCACACCAGCAACACTAGTAGCACAGCCACCACTCGCTTCCATAGCCTTCCTCAGGCCTCACACCTCCTTCGACTTCCTCATATCAACCTCTCTTACCCTAATCCTCTTGTGCACAGACCTTACCAAAGCAATCGCCCCGGCGTCCTCTCTGTCATTCGTCCAGAAAAGGAATTGCGGGTGCAAAACCAGGGAAATTTATGGATTCCAAGTTTTTGAATCACGGTATGTAAGTCTTTGCAGTTGGAATTGAGAGTGAAAGACGTCGGTCCATGTTTCCACATGGCCAATATTTTGAGACAGGCCCAAACCGACCGGCAATACCAATCAACCAAGGGCAGATGCAATATCTGCTCGTTTACATGGTTTGCGATCCTTGACTTGCACTTTCGAAATGGAGGATCAAGCTGTACCGTAATTATATGGCAAGTTCTCCACAATCCTCAGGAAAGACGCACCTGTGCGGCGCAGTAAGATCGGTAATTACCCGAAGTTGGAGAGACTTGATAAGCTAGACACACCACTGTCGCTAGCACGCGATGGAATTCGAAGTTGTGAACAAAAAGTATCGAAGAGGAGTTTGATGGCCTGAGATAAAAGAACCAGAAGCCATTGTGACTAGTAAACCATGATATCACGGCCGAATAAAGAGCATTGCTTGGCTGAACTTGTTGCATTGCCTAAGCCGCACACGACGAGACGAGGTAGAATTACCGCGAAACAGCGGTGAATAACCTGATGTGATTCATCTTGGAGTGAGAGTTGACCAGACGCCGCAGGCCCCTTTAAAAAAAAAACTCCATGTGCATCTCCGATCAAGCAGAAGGGGGCGACACGCGCGGTGAGTGACGTTGTTCCGATGGTTTTAGTCGCACTCGTACGTAAATGAGTTTAGTTGGATAACACTATTGAAATAGGATCACATGACTCTATAGACCTCGAGTATATAGTCTGGCTTTTGCCCCAAGTCAAATCAATCATCTTCTTCCCTTCATCTTCCCCACCTTTTAACAAACATGACGTGTTCTGCCTGCACTTCTGAGCATGCTGACTAGCGCGAGGCTAGTGGTGACGTGACGTAATCCCTGCAAGTGAGCACGTGAGCACGTGAGCACCCACGTCCACTCCCTATGTTGATGCTCCTCCACACGTTGGCGATGTTACGTGGTCGTGACAATCCTCAGGAGTAACGCAGCCTGAGTTTTAATAGCATCTAGTGTTGTCCACTTTCACCTGAAGTGGAGAGAAGTGGTTCACGAGTTCAATATTTAGTGTAATTAATTCTTTCACCTACTCCTACTCCTCCCACCGCCGCCAGTTCTAGTATCTAACAAGTGAAATGTTTGGTGTTGGGTATATACAGATGCAAGCACAATAGCCTCCCGAGTAACTTGCCAACGAAGGCTAAATGGACTCTACATAGGAAAAGACAATCTCAGAACAACGCAAGAAGGTAAGAGCTTATTAAGTACGATAAAAGAAAAATGTCCGTAGATGGCTTATTTAAGAAAATTGGGTATCAAGCTGCAAAGCCGGGTATATGGGTATAGCGAAAAGCCGAGCTGAGTAGAGAAAGATAGAGGAAAAACAATAAAAAAAAGCAAGAGACGAGAGTGTTGAACAAACGGGACGATGAGATGTGTGAGAACCGCTGTAGAGTGGTGCAATTCCGTGTATCGCGTTCCGTGTATCACGTTACGCCTTGTCGGAGAGTCCTTTTCGCCCATTGTTGACAATTTGCTGTTGTGCTGCACAGCATTAGGTGTGGTGGGGAATTTGATTATCCCATTGACACATTGGGATCGTTTGAGCCGACAAAGCCCGTTGACATGCCCATATCCATGCGAAGAAACTGATCTTGATGGCTGTCAAGGCCGTCCATACTACCTGACATGCCCATGGAGCTGCCCATGCTGTTCATGTTATTCTGGCTCATGGCATGTGGGTCCATCATGGCAAGCGATTCTCGTCGACTGCTATCGGCTGAGCCGACATGCTGTACATGAGGGGAGAGCTGGTGCTGCTGATGTGGGCGGAAGTCTTGGTTGCGTGACTGGTCCATGTGCTGACGCGCGGCTGCCCATGCTTGGGCTTGAGCCTGGGCCTGAGCGATCTGGGCCTGGGTGATGTGCTGTGTAGTTTGCATGTGTGACTGGAAGTGTTGTGAGGGATGCGGCGGCGTCGGTTGGAGGGGTGCTCCGTGGTGATGTTGGGGCTGGGGCTGATGCAAGGCCTGCTGTTGGGCGTGGTGCTGCATCGGATGCATCGAGTCTTCCTCCTCAATGGTTTGGGGAGTCAGGTCAATGTCGTCATCGTCATCATCACCTTCTGCATCGACCTGGTCGCTGCCTCCGTCACCACAAACGGTGGGTGGTGCACTAAAGGGCATGCTGGTTTCGACCTTGATTGGGCTGCCTTGCCTGGGCGGGTTTACAGTAGCGAATGTCTGTGGTGGGAGACTAGCCATGGAGCAGCTCCGCGTGCTGGTGCCAGTAGGTAGTGGCTTCTGGGCGCCCATACCGGACACTGGGGCCCTGTTCTCGCGCATGGCGGTCCGCCACTTCTCAATGAGGCGGTCGTAGTCCCAGTTGCGGTAGTCCATGCCATGCTTGGCAAGCTCTCGGGCAGTGTCGGTGCCGAGGTTGATACTAATGGGCGATACCTCGGGCGCTCCCGAGGTCCAGCGGTTGGCTTTGAGGTATTCAATCTCCCTGCGCGCATTGCCCAGCTGCACCTCGGCTTCCCGTCGCCTGTCGTCGGCACGGGCATAGCAGCGCAGTATCTCAATCTGCCAGTATTCCTGCCTCGTCTGGTCGGACTGCTGTGTCCAGTGATGGTAGGCGTCGGCAATGTGCCCAAAGAGGCGCTGTGGGTCGTGGTCGAAGAGTGGGGGCGTGGGTAGGGGTGAGGTGTGGGTGGACGGAGCGCTCGAGTGTGAGCCCGCGGGGTAGACGTGGTTGATCTGGCGCTGGCGCTGGTAGGCAAGCAGACGCTCGCGGAGCTGCTTGTTGAGCGCTTCAAACTGCTTCTGCCCGGGCGGGGTGATGGACCATGACTCGGCCGTGGAGAAGGGCGTGGGCGAGAAGAGGGTCGAGGGCGCAGGGAGGATCTGGAGGCACAGCGAGGGGAAGTTGAGCGTGTAGGGGTCGAAGTCGAAGAGGCCAGCGCCGGATGCTTTGGCACTGCGTGTGGTTAGCGCGTGGTGTTGCTGGTGTCAGAAGAGCAGTGGTGGACGTACCTGGCGTCTCGCACGCTCCTCAACAGCTCCCTCAGCGCCATGGCCGTGGCGCTCGCAATCTCACTCTCCTCGCTCGTCTTCTGTCTCTGGCCGAGGTCGGCCTTTCGCACCTGCCGCGACGCGTCCCGGCGAGGGTCGGGTGTCTTGGTGTTCAGCCGTGGAGGGCGGCTGCCGGCTGCCCAGCTGACGTCCTTGAACTGCCCACTCGTCTTGCCAACTCCCAGCGGCCCGTCGTCGTCGTCATCGTCGTCGTCGTCGTCGTCGTCGCCGGGGCTCCCCACACGCACAGAACCTTCGCTCGCTATCCGCTTCTTGGTGGCCGGGGTGCTCGTACCGCTGTCGTCTCTGCGCGGTGTCGACACGCTGCCCTTGGCCTGGCGCCTGGTGATGCCGCCACGCAGCTTCCGGATCTCGTCGACGTTGTGGACGCCATCGGGCGCCTTTGGGTTTTTGGGTCGGATGTACAGGTCCAGGTGCCGCCCCAGGCTCGACGAAGTGAAGGCCTGCCCGCAAAAAGGACAGTTCTTGTCCTTGGCGGCTTTGAGCTGTGGTTCGGCAGCGGAGCGCGGGGTGGATGATTCGGGCTCGCCCATGGTGCGCGCCAGATGGTAGTTTGGGGTTCCCCAGGCTCGAGCTTATGGCGAAACGCAGCGTCGTTCATGCGTGGATGGCGACAGCTATGACATTACTATTACGGGCAGAAGGGGCATGCAAGGAAAGATGGGCATAGTGCGCGCCAATGGCTGACGGGACGAGACCAATTGGACGCTGCAGACAAAAGGAGCGGCGCGCTGGAGCAATATCATGTCGCTCGACCGTGGGTGCGAAAAGCTGCCCCTAAAGAGCGGTGCTGTGCACCATGATGCGCGCGCACGTGACGCGCCGCCGTCTGTGCGTGCAGCGGGAAGCAAGCCAGCAGGCCCGCGCGAACCAAATGGCCTGGCGACTGTCAGACGTCGCCTCCACGTCCAAGGCCTCGACAGACTCGCACCGCGCCGAGTGCTCGTGGTCCATTCGACTCCGCTCGAGGCTCCCTACCGCTTTGCCCTGGCCTGCCTGGCCGCCGTCCGCGCTGCAACGCCCCCCTACTCGCCCATGCCCGCGTCCAGCCTCGCCAGCTGCCCTCTAGTCAGCCGAAAAAAACGCTCCCCGGAGCTAGCCCTGTCTCCTGCTCGTCCGTGTCGCTGCTTTCGTCAGCCTCGTCCTCGGGCGCTGCGTGAACCCCTGGCGCTAGCTTGCACGGCGGCTGCCCTTCGACCACGGTCCTGCGGGGTGTCAATGGTCCAACAGTCAACTCTATTATGCTTTTTTGCCAGAGGCGCAGCGCCGCGATCGACACTGGCTGACGTACCTCATGAAGAACCTGTGTTACCACGAGCAGCGCGCCCTTGTACTCTCGCAGCGCCGTCACGAGCCTGACCTTCTGAAGAGCACGAGCAATGCAGTCCATCGTGTGGCCGCGATACGAGTCATGTCCGCGACAGAGTGCTGCGAGAAGCGACCCATCTTCACCCTCGCGTGTCGCGCAATCGTGCCGGCAGTGGCCGCGAAGCCGCCCTCTTCATCACTGCCCTTTAGCAAGGAGGCCAGCATTATCTTTCCTGAGCCGTTGGGGCCCGCCAACCCCACCCGGTCGCCCGGGTGCATGGTCAAACTGACGTCCGTCAAGATGGGCAATTTCCTTCTTCCCAGATGCGCAAATGACACCTTCTCCAAGCTGACTAATGCACCAGCCAACGTCAACTCACGTGGCTGGTGCGGGAACGAGAGATGCACTGGTGGACCCAAGTCCACGACGCGGCGTATGGTAGCCTGCGAGGTCCGGGTTCAGCTTGAAGCGACCACTGGAAAGTACGGGATAACATAATTCGAGTATTTGCACAACCTCACATTCGATGAACAATGAAACGTAGATCAGCAGAACAAGTAGTTGAATTCTTCATCTCCGGTATATTCCTCTCGACGCGTTCTTCCGACGCAAAACAACAAAATGGGTATTGGGGTATCTCCAAACTCCAGCTCCACCAGAGAAGTAGGCTAATCGCAGTCGCAGACGGGATAGGTAAATCATAACAGGAGGTACGCATGCCACAGGCAGCTGCGGTCAACCAAGTAAAAAAGCGTGGGACCTCCAGTACATGGCATCGCGTTAGCATTCGCAGAAAGCAGGGTATAAAGGGGTAGTAGACCAACCGACACCAAAAAAAAACACGGTGGCCACCAGTAAAACAGCGAGAGGGTAATAGCCGCGACAGAGCGGGCGTGGAAAGAAAAGTAGATGCAAGAAATCCCCAAAAGCTCAAATATTACCGCAAGTATAGTGTAATGCCTCCACAGTTCCATCACCAATCGTCGCAGACAAGAGAAGGAAAACAGTGATTACAAAGGAGTGTGTGTGCGGGTAACAGAGAACGTTGGAAATTCCCCAAGTTGGTGAAGGAACAAGGAAGGGGTGTTGAAAAGGGGGGTATGATGCAAAAGCGCAAAGAACAAGACGTAAACGGACATGCATCCTCGTGATATTGGGGTAAACAAGCAAAGGACGGGGGGGGGGGGGGGGGGGGGGGGGGGGGGGGGGGGGGAAGCGAATTCACCATGTCCTACAAGACGAGGTAGCCGACAGCGGCAGCGAGCGCAACGAACATTGCGTTGACCTGGACATTCGCAGCAGCACCCTCAAACTCAACGAGCCTGTTCGCACCCGACGCACTGGCAGATGGAGCAGAAGCAGTGGGCAGAACAACATTGGCAGTGGCGTTGCCCGCGTTGTAGCTCGGGATGATAGTAGGGTGCGTGGCAGAGATGGTGCTAGTGCTGTTCGCAGGCGTATAACCAGGTGCAGCGGCGGAGCCTGTCATGGTGACGGTGTTGACGTGGTAGATGGTTGAGGTGATGTAGACGGTGGCGTTGTAGTGGTGTTCCTCGGCGAAGGCGACAGCGCAGAGGAGCGCGAAGAGGGTGGTGAGGAGTTGGGCAAATGAAGGCATTTTGATGGTGAAGGAGAGTGTTTCGATGTCGAATCAGAAGATGTGGGTTGCAAGTCTGTGTGCAGTTGCGCAAAGTGAGACAGTGTCTTTGTTTTTTTGATGGAGAGTGTGGATAGTCGTGGACCAAGAGAGTGACGTCTGGCGAAAGATGGTGATGGTGTAGTAATGAGTGTGAGGCGGCACGATGGGGTTGGAAAGAGAAGGTGTGAGACGTATCTCGAGAGTAGGTCTGGGTCGTGCGTCTGGGAGGGTGAAGGGGAGTGGGGTTGTTGTATCGTGTCTTGAATCCTATGCCGCCTTTGCAATTTCCCGGCGAAGAGAGCAATTTCCGTGTGCCTGGGGCGCTAACGCAGGCTCGGGCGCGCTAACGGGTGTACCTGGAGTCCTTGGACAAGGAAGCTGCGGATCTAGCTGCTAGAGTGGGGCCGTGCGGTCTTGGCACCACGCGAAATCTCTGCAAACAGCCCAGTCGTGGCAGTCTCGTGGCAGTCTCGTGACCCTCGTGGCTCCAGCGCCTCTCGCGCCTGCCCGAGCTATGAGACCGACTGCCGGGGTACCCACTTTACCCTGACGTGCTGCCACCTTCGCACCTGCATCCTCGGGTGGCGACCTCACTCGTCGCGGCCATGGCTACGGGCAACCTTGGTGGGCGATGCGGTGGCTGCATGTGGCCGCCGCAAGGTCAACCTGCAACACCCAAGGTCCAGCATCCTCACACCCCACGCGTTGCACGTTGCACTAGCCTGAGCGTGGTGTCGCGCCGCACCGACGCTGAAACAGGCGCATCGAATCGTGCCGTCCCCCGAGCAGCCGCCGTAGCATCGTGAGCATTCGACTCACTAGAACAAATCATGCCAGGGCCTCGAAAGAAACAAAATGAAATTGCGACCAAATCACCCCGTTCCGGGCGAGTTTGGCTCTAATTGGCCATGTAGGCCGCACCCCTGCCATTAGTACGCTATCGACTTTCGCTCATTTCCTGCCTTTCCACACACCATCGTGACCCCTTGGGATTTGTAGCCATTGGCAACCACGCCAATTGCAAATCCAGCTGCTGCTGACTCGCGCTCTCTCAATCAAACCTTCAACTCCATGCCCTGCCCTGCCCTGCCTTGCGCTTCCACCCTGGGCCTTTCTCATGCTTGCAATGCGACATGACGAGAGATTGAAAACATTCGAGCAAGCGTGCTCAAGCAAAACTTGACAAGTACTTCATCTCTCATCTTCCGCACTCGCTTCTGCCAAACCAACTGGCGAAGAACTACAATCCTGTGCCACTGCCACGCGCAAAGTTAGCTTTGAGCGCCAAAGATGCAGGCAGATAATTATGCCCCAACGATCACAACTTCTCCCCAGGCTCCAATGCCGGTGCACTAACATTTGCCAACATGTCTACTGGCCAAGACCCAGTGCATTCCACAATAGAACAAAGATGCTCAAGACTACGGCAAATTCCAAAAAGAGACTGGGAAACAAGCAAACGCACACACGCACCTGGGACAAAAGCAGTCCTGGCAATATCTTCACACCATAGTCGCAGATGCAGCAAACCGACTTGTCAAGGTTTCATCAGTTATCAGAGCGCGCAAGCGCGCACCCCCCAATCAAACTGACTTCAGTCAGTTTTTCAGTCAGCTTCGACCACTTCAGCGCTCTCCCACAAGCGACGACATATTTCCTCGGCTTCGTTTCGGCTACGCGCTTGCTCACTCTCGAAGCTTTGTCCTGCGCCTTCAAAGTCGTTCTCGTCGCGACTGGCCCTGCCGCGCCCTGCACCGTGCTTCTCGAAACTGACTCGCCATCTCCGCGAGCTTGCCCCATCTGTTTCAACGCCGCTTTCGTTCAAACTTGTGCTCAGGCTGCTGGCGCCTGTCGTGAAGCCGTTTGCGCCGTGCGATGACTTGGGTATCCGCGCTTTTCGCGACATGCCAGGGGTCTGGTATATCCGTGCCAGTGCGTCTGCAACAGGATTGCGGTATCTTCGCACCACATTGTACTCAACCGCGACGTGGTTAAACTGCTGCTGCAGACGAGGGTCGAGGCGCCCTTCGCCATTGCCATTGTAGTGGATGCTGGACTGAAGGTATGTGGGACCCCCCGTGCGAGGCAGCGTTACGGGGACGAGCTTCTGCGGTTCAATGTTGGACGACGCACGTTGGAGCATGAGTTTCTGCTGTGTCCGCGAGGGGGGCAGATTAGTGGGGGTGGTGGTGCCAGAGCGCTGAGGTGTCTTGGAAGGTGTCTCTGCGCCGCCGTTAAAGTTCGGCATCGACTTGTTGCGCTTGCTCTTGTCGAGTTCGCCTCCATCGCTGTCGTCTTTAAGACCATGCCCAGCCATGTGTGCGCCGTCATGAGGAGTCCCAGCGGAACCATCTCCGTCCATGAAGCGCGATACCAGATTATGTCCCGGCGTGTCTACCAGCGTAGACCCAACGGACCCAGCCGTGTGACTGAGTAGATTGTGACGGTCAGAGGATGATACGACGGTCGCGGCAACTGACGATGTTTGAGGAGGAAGATGATGCGAGGAGCTGCGCTGTAGTAGTCGCGAAGTGATCATATCGGCATCTGGAGGCCGGGAATGTGGGTGAGAGCTCCCGCCGTTAGTTTGTGTGTTGTTGCGCGTGCGGTCGGTGAGTGTCTGGGTCGCCTGGCTGGGCGCCTCCCGAGTTGTGCTTGCCTGTTGTGGTGGCTCTCCTCTATTCTTCTCCATGTTGATTTCTGCCGCTCTGTGTTGTGCCTCGAGTATGACCGAGTTGGACCGCGTATTCGATCGGGTAGTAGTGGGCGACTGCGACGCGCTCTCTTCAGTCCACCCGCCTTCTTCCTCGTCGTCGTTGGGCATATCAAAGTGAACCGCAGCGTGCGGCTCCGGCGAACTTTGCCGAGATCGAGTGGGAGTCGCGAGCGCGCGCTTTGAAGGTGCGTTTTCGTTCTTTGACACCTTCGGCGCGTGCTTCGCATGCCCTTGCCGCGGTGGCAGCTGTCCGCTCGAATGGTTCCTGCGCAAGTTGGCTTGTTGATTATTTGCTCTCACAATGGCACCAGACGAGGCATGACGCTTAAAACCTGGACGCGCGTGCGGACTGCTGGGCGCCGAAACCGAATTGCCCGACTGTGAGCGACGGTGATGTCGCCCTGGGTTCTCTGCGCCCTGTAGCGCCTGCTGTGCCTGCTTCTCGGCTTTGTTCAGCTTGTTGAGATTCTTGCCGAAAGACGTATTTCTCTGTACGCGCTGGCCGACAACATGATGGCGCTGGCTCTTGTGATGGGCTGAGCGATGAGGGCCCTCAGACGGCGACTGCGAGATGTGCGACTGCGATGACGACTGTCGGGTCATTGCAGCTGGCCTCTTGGGCCGCGAATTAGATTCCTCTGCCGAAGTCATGCTTCCGTTCGCCGGCGTGGGCGCGCTACGTTGTTGAGGTGAGGTTGGGGAGCCGTTTGGCTGGCGGCGCTGCACGCACTGATGCGAGTCTGCGGGTCGTAGAAATGAAGTGGAGCAGCCAGCCTAGGGTCTCGTTGTGCTGGCAGCCAAGAAATCAACGGGCGGCCATGGGGTTTCAATTGCGTACGTTGAAGCCTGAGGACGTTGTACAGCGTGCCACGTTGGGCCCAATGATTTATCGATGGAGGTGGTGGAGTGCATGCGCTGCCATCAAATGAGTAGGCGGTGAATCCGCCCCAACCGCTTTCGGTGACCGCGGCCCGTCCCAACGTCATATGACGGTGACGTCCGACCCGCATTCCCATTACCACAATTTCATAGCAAGAATCACTTGTCACTGCTCTTCACATCGGCTCTACGTATCATGTAACCTAGGCTTCTATCCCGTACATTATATTATACACGTTGGCCTCGGGCTATTACTCTTGTCGTGTTACTGTGATCAAAATCTCCAAGGCCTCTCCGTTGTGAGTATGAAGATGCCAGCTCTCCAAGTCACAACCTTTGTAAAGTCATGTACGAAAAATACGAGCATATCTCTGTGTCATCCCTTTTGTCAATCATAATCGTGGTCTCGTTGTAGCGCTTGGTCTATGTCGTTTGTTGTTGCCTTCACTTTGAATCCCCCCTCTCGTCATTTCTCACATGGCAAATGTCTGGGCAAACCTCTTCAGCTTGCACTTCATCCCTAGTTGTAGTGCTGCTCGCTGCTGACTGATCTGTCGCTGCGCAGGGTTCATACCGTCAATGCAGCCGAAAGAAGAGGTGGTGAGGATTGACTCGGGGCGCGAACGGTAGGACGGGGGCGGCGGCCCTGAAAAGTAGGTTGGTGCATCGGACAGATCGCCCATGGAGTCTTCGCGAGTGAGACCGGCAGCTGCCGTCGATGGCCGAGTGCTGTCTGCGCTTCGTGCTGTACGCATGAATATGGCGTTGACGCGCCGCTCAAAGACACTCTCAGTATCGCCAAGTCGCACACTTGCTGGCGTGCCCATGCGGGAGGGCAAATACTCTCGCGACTGTTGGCCGACCGATAGAAGAGCACTCGCTCGTGGCGAAGGATGTCGTGTCGAGTGCCGTGTAGCGGGACCAAGGAATGATCTAGACCGAGATATGAGCATAGGAGCGGGGGCTTCTTGGACATGCTCATAGGAGATAGCCAGGAGTGGCATTGAAGCCGAATCTCTGTTGTGCTTTCGAGCTCCCTGACGTTGAGATAGGGTGCGCAAAAGCGAAGGCATCTGGACCTGCATCTTCTTGGCGCAACAACGGAACGTCTTTGCTTGCTGGCTGGTGGCTGTCGATGGCCTGACGATTCCGGGTATTCCAGTCAGCGGGACAGCGTGCTGTGCCGCGGCCGAGTCCTTGACACCCAGGCTGGTCGCCGCCCTCCAGTAGGAAAGTCCTCCCATCAGCGGAGGCGAAGGCGTGTTCATGCTGGCATCCAGCCACGCATTGACATCCCGTATGACGCCTGAATCGGGTCTCGCTGGACGAGGCGGAGGGAGAACGGGCGGACGAGGCGAGATCCGCTCGCTATCAATCGGAACCGGCGGCACTGCCGGTGCATCTTCTAAGCTTGCTGCAGCTCCAGTTGAAGGAGCTGTGCGCGGCCGCCGGAGTGACATCTTTCGTCGCATTCCAACGGGTTCCTCGTCACTCTTCAGCGTTTGGCGCGATGCCACTTTGCGCAGATGTTGCTGCAGCCACTTCTTCGCTGTTCTATGCCTGCTATTGGCTGGGGTAATCGTCTGTTCTGTATTGGTTGCCGTCATATTGTGTGAACTTGAAGGAACTGTTTGCGAGAATGTCGTGCGTGGAGCGATGCACGGCGGTAAGAGTAATGCAGAAGAGGTCGACTTCGTGGGTTGACGCCCCCCCCCCCCCCCCCCCCCCGTGAGGAGGAAGGCACGATTTGCAATCTCCACCTACGAACTTCGCCACTACTCAGCCACCCCCGATTTGTATCCGACAGCTCCGTGCCCGGTCTACTCTCTTCATTCCAGCGAGGACGGCAAATAGTATCAAGTCGTAAATTGAGATAACGACACAACAACCCCATCGTGGCTATACTCCTAATAATCAAAGTCTTCAAACACCACTTTCTGCCCTTCCAGCCATCCCGTTACTTCCTTCCTCATCCCCTTCCCAGCACATACATACCACACATCAGCCTGCACGCCCTGTACATCGCTGTTCGCCATCCGCCTCTCCACAACCTCCGCCTCCGCTTCCACCTCGTCTCTCAGCTTAGCCAACTCCCCCTCTACAGTATTGCTCCCGCCACCACCAGTCAAAAACACCGTCGTGCAACCCCCCAGCCCAGGATACCGTCCAAGAGCATCCCTCACCAACCCCACATCCTCCTCCCGTACTGCCCAAAGCAACCTAAACCCCTCCGTAGTATTCTGCAAATCCAGCCCATCAACCTGTCCAAACAACGGTGTAACACCCACTCCACCAGCCACAAATACTGCTTTACCTTCCCCAGCCCTCTTAACCTTGAACTCGCCCCCTACGCCCAAAACACCAATCTCCAACCCCGCCCGCGCATCCTGCTGGAACAGAAACCTCGTCACAGTCCCAACCTTACGCATCGTAATCTCAAACTCCTTCCCCTTTCCCCCATCCATCCCAGGCGCCGAAGAAATCGTAAACGTCCTCACGAAATCATCGTTCAGACTCCCCGGATCGTCATCACGCATATGATCATACCCCATGTCCAGCTCGGTGCTGAAATCCAGAGCGACCCATTGACCAGGTCGATACGAAATCCCCTCTTCCACGGAAAAAGTGAAACGAGCGACACTAGGCGTAAGAACCTCTTTCTTGATCAATGATGCTGTCTGGCGGGTTGTAGATAATGCAGCTCTCATGTTTCCTTCGGAAGCCAGGGTGCGGACAAGCGGGTTATACGGACTCGGTTTGTTCTTCACGCCACGGAATGGTAGTGCGTTGGCTACGAATCGGCTTTCTGAGATTGTGATTTTGACGACTAGGTTGCTACTCGGTAACAGGGCTGCTGCATCTCTGCCGGCGAGGATTTCAGTGGTGCCTGTTATGTATAGCACGTTTCCGGTACCGTAGTCTGGAAACGTGATGCCGATTTTTGGGTTGAGTTGCAGATTTCCGAGGGATTGGTAGAGACGGTTTCCGGAATACTCAGGGTAGGCGAGTGTGGTTGGGGAAATGATTCGACAGAAGCCTGCGGGCCCGCCGCGGTGATTGACGTCCATGTCGTCTTCTGTTGTTGTGGAGAGGAAGAACATGTCGGATTTTGCTATTAGTGTTTTCCCCTGTTCCGATAAAGCTGCGGATTGCGAGCCTAGTTTTGCGTTTATGAGCGCTGGGCGTATGTCGTATTGGTTGAGATATTTAGGACAGTTGCCGAGACTTTGTTCGACCTTGGTGATGAGTTGGATTTGTTCTTGTTTCCTGTTTGCTTCGCCCTCGACTTGGACGTCTACCTCCCGAGTCGTTCCTGCGATCAAACGACCAGCGACCTTGACTCTTTTTCTTGCCATCAGATCGATAGCTAAACCTGCCACGAGCTTACCGCCGCCTTTTGCTTGGGTCGCCTCGCGTTTCTCACCATTGCTCACGAGCGCTTGTACAACAGGATCGTTTTCGCTGTCAACGAGCGTGCGCGTTCCAATCAGGCCTCCGCCAAGCGGCTCGGACAAACCGGGCACGCCGCCCCATAGGGTCGTCCACGGTCGAGATTGTGCATCTAGGGTTCCGAAGGCGAGTAGAGGCGCGTGTTGGAACATGAAAGCAGCTTGTGGTGTGAGCATAGCAGACGTTGGGTTGTCCTGAGGTGGAACGCCGAGGAGGCGTTGCATCTTCTCTTCGCCCTCGTTCCAGGGCATTCCTATTGAGAAAGCCATGTTGCTAGGTTGCAGATTTGACGTAGCGGGGATTGTTGCCTTCTGTCAATTTAGCTGCTAGGAGTCTTCCGTTCCGGTCCTGTTATATAGGTAGCTTCTGCTGCTAAGTAGGATTCCTGCATGACATGTCCTAGAAGCAATGTTGATTCATTTGCAGTGTTGCTACCAGCGTCCGTTCTTGTAAGCAAGTCGTTTTATTGCGCCGGCGTGTTGAAATGTCGTGTCATCCGCAGGGCGTGTTGGTGGCTGCACAAATCATACCGTGTCCGTGCGCGTTTTGAGCCAGTTCATGTTTTGAGCCACCCCACCAAACTGAGATTTTAGAAAAATGAGGCTGTAGAGC